>CAAHFI011524204.1:0-11155 GCA_900893395.1 Euglena gracilis
GGGCCCTCCATGCCTGGCTGTATGGAAAGGCGTGGTCCCCATCATAGCAATTAGCAAGCAAGAACACACACGCCGATGCAAGTTCCTGATCTATAAATTCCCGCCGCTGAAAAAACGGGGAAGCATATGGTTGGGGTGGGGCGAAAGATCCAACCCAAAGGAATTTGCGAAGGTTCACGTTCAGCCCTGCCTCCATGAGACGCAAAAACCGGGATTCCTGTTTAGCCTGACCTCCCTGAGCCATGAAAAAGGCCATCCCTGAAACCCACCTATTGCACCCAATGCAGCATAAACAATACGTGCCACCAATGACCCCCTGGGGTAGAACAGAAATGAACTGCATTCTTTAATCACGGTCCAATATTTGCGTCTGCTGAGCTCCAACAAGTGCGGCAGACTGTTTTGTTGTTGCCTTTGCGATGATGATTGCTTTTGATGAGTCCCATGATTCTGCCCAACTTTTGTTCGTCGCTGACTCTGAGCGGGCAGAAAGGCAGTGGAAACTCTGGATTAAAAGGCTGTTGAAGCCCATGCATCTCTGCAGCGGAAAGATCGGAGCATCAAAATGCTGGGGTTTTGGTGTGCAAAGCCCCGAGGTAAACGTTGATTGGAGTTGGGAGGAAACAGACCTCACCTGCACATTTGAGATTTGCACTTTGCACTTTTGAGGAAACATGCCTCAAAATAAACTGTGTGGCGGGACATAAGGGGGCGACTTAGGGAGAAATCGCATCGAGCAGGTTTGTGGGGTTTGTGGTGGTTGGCGAGTCCTGCCTTACAGCCCGTCGCTTTTGCGTGGCAGAAAAACGGAGGTTCTCCTGCTGTGGTAGCTATCACCGAACGAACAAACCGAATGTGCTCTCCTCTGAGCACAGAGGAATGGTGTGCAATGGTGGTTCAGGCGAGATTTATTGTGACAATGGGAAACTGCCAGGGCCCTCCATGCCTGGCTGTATGGAAAGGCGTGGTCCCCATCATAGCAATTAGCAAGCAAGAACACACACGCCGATGCAAGTTCCTGATCTATAAATTCCGCCGCTGAAAAATCGGGGAAGCATATGGTTGGGGGGGGCGAAAGATCCAACCCAAAGGATTGCGAAGGTTCACGTTCAGCCCTGCCTCCATGAGACGCAAAAACCGGGATTCCTGTTTAGCCTGACCTCCCTGAGCCATGAAAAAGGCCATCCCTGAAACCCACCTATTGCACCCAATGCAGCATAACAATACGTGCCACCAATACCCCCCTGGGGTAGAAACAGAAATGAACTGCATTCTTTTAATCACGGTCCAATATTTGCGTCTGCTGAGCTCCAACAAGTGCGGCAGACTGTTTTGTTGTTGGCCTTTGCGATGATGATTGCTTTTGATGAGTCCCATGATTCTGCCCAACTTTTGTTCGTCGCTGACTCTGAGCGGGTAGAAAGGCAGTGGAAACTCTGGATTAAAAAGGCTGTTGAAGCCCATGCATCTCTGCAAAAATGATGACGGAGCATCAAATGGCTGGGGTTTTGGTGTGCAAAGCCCCGAGTAACGTTGATTGGAGTTGGGAGGAAACAGACCTCACCTGCACATTTGAGATTTGCACTTTTGCACTTTTGAGGAAACATGCCTCAAAATAAACTGTGTGGCGGGACATAAGGGGGCGACTTAGGGAGAATCGCATCGAGCAGGTTTTGTGGGGTTTGTGGTGGTTGGCGAGTCCTGCCTTACAGCCCGTCGCTTTTGGCGTGGCAGAAAAACGGAGGTTCTCCTGCTGTGGTAGCTATCACCGAACGAAACAAACCGAATGTGCTCTTCCTCTGAGCACAGAGAATGGTGTGCAATGGTGGTTCAGGCGAAAATTTATTGTGACAATGGGAAAGCTGCCAGGGCCCTCCATGCCTGGCTGTATGGAAAGGCGTGGTCCCATCATAGCAATTAGCAAGCAAGAACACACACGCCGATGCAAGTTCCTGATCTATAAATTCCGCCGCTGAAAAATCGGGGAAGCATATGGTTGGGAGGGGCGAAAGATCCAACCCAAAGGATTGCGAAGGTTCACGTTCAGCCCTGCCTCCATGAGACGCAAAAACCGGGAATTCCTGTTTAGCCTGACCTCCCTGAGCCATGAAAAAGGCCATCCCTGAAACCCACCTATTGCACCCAATGCAGCATAAACAATACGTGCCACCAATGACCCCCCCCTGGGGTAGAACAGAAAATGAACTGCATTCTTTAATCACGGTCCAATATTTGCGTCTGCTGAGCTCCAACAAGTGCGGCAGACTGTTTGTTGTTGGCCTTTGCGATGATGATTGCTTTTGATGAGTCCCATGATTCTGCCCAACTTTTGTTCGTCGCTGACTCTGAGCGGCAGAAAAGGCAGTGGAAACTCTGGATTAAAAGCTGTTGAAGCCCATGCAAAAACCCCGAGGTAACGTTTGATTGAGTTGGGAGGAAACAGACTCACCTGCACATTTGAGATTTGCACTTTTGCACTTTTGAGGAAACATGCCTCAAAAGTAAACTGTGTGGCGGACATAAGGGGCGACTTAGGGAGAATCGCATCGAGCAGGTTTGTGGGTTTGTGGTGGTTGGCGAGTCCTGCCTTACAGCCTGTCGCTTTTGGCGTGGCAGAAAAACGGAGGTTCTCCTGCTGTGGTAGCTATCACCGAACGAAAACAAACCGAATGTGCTCTTCCTCTAGCACAGAGAATGGTGTGCAATGGTGGTTCAGGCGAAATTTATTGTGACAATGGGAAAGCTGCCAGGGCCCTCCATGCCTGGCTGTATGGAAAGGCGTGGTCCCCATCATAGCAATTAGCAAGCAAGAACACACACGCCGACAAGTTCCTGATCTATAAATTCCCCGCTGAAAAATCGGGGAAGCATATGGTTGGGGGGGGCGAAAGATCCAACCCAAAGGATTGCGAAGGTTCACGTTCAGCCCTGCCTCCATGAGACGCAAAAACCGGGATTCCTGTTTAGCCTGAACCTCCCTGAGCCATGAAAAAGGCCATCCCTGAAAACCCACCTATTGCACCCAATGCAGCATAAACAATACGTGCCACCAATGACCCCCCCTGGGGTAGAACAGAAATGAACTGCATTCTTTTAATCACGGTCCAATATTTGCGTCTGCTGAGCTCCAACAAGTGCGGCAGACTGTTTTGTTGTTGGCCTTTGCGATGATGATTGCTTTTGATGAGTCCCATGATTCTGCCCAACTTTTGTTCGTCGCTGACTCTGAGCGGGCAGAAAAGGCAGTGGAAACTCTGGATTAAAAGGCTGTTGAAGCCATGCATCTCTGCAGCGGAAATGATGATCGGAGCATCAAATGGCTGGGGTTTTGGTGTGCAAAGCCCCGAGGTAACGTTGATTGGAGTTGGGAGGAAACAGACCTCACCTGCACATTTGAGATTTGCACTTTTGCACTTTTGAGGAAACATGCCTCAAAAGTAAACTGTGTGCGGGACATAAGGGGGGCGACTTAGGGAGAATCGCATCGAGCAGGTTTGTGGGGTTTGTGGTGGTTGGCGAGTCCTGCCTTACAGCCCGTCGCTTTTGGCGTGGCAGAAAAACGGAGGTTCTCCTGCTGTGGTAGCTATCACCGAACGAAACAAACCGAATGTGCTCTTCCTCTGAGCACAGAGAATGGTGTGCAATGGTGGTTCAGGCGAAATTTATTGTGACAAT
This sequence comes from Euglena gracilis, assembly GCA_900893395.1. Lineage (NCBI taxonomy): Eukaryota > Euglenozoa > Euglenophyceae > Euglenales > Euglenaceae > Euglena > Euglena gracilis. The sequence continues at coordinate 3,676 of CAAHFI011524204.1, forward strand.
GGGAAAGCTGCAGGGCCCTCCATGCCTGGCTGTATGGAAAGGCGTGGTCCCCATCATAGCAATTAGCAAGCAAGAACACACACGCCGATGCAAGTTCCTGATCTATAAATTCCGCCGCTGAAAAATCGGGGAAGCATATGGTTGGGAGGGGGCGAAAGATCCAACCCAAAGGATTGCGAAGGTTCACGTTCAGCCCTGCCTCCATGAGACGCAAAAACCGGGATTCCTGTTTAGCCTGACCTCCCTGAGCCATGAAAAAGGCCATCCCTGAAACCCACCTATTGCACCCAATGCAGCATAAACAATACGTGCCACCAATGACCCCCCCTGGGTAGAACAGAAATGAACTGCATTCTTTTAATCACGGTCCAATATTTGCGTCTGCTGAGCTCCAACAAGTGCGGCAGACTGTTTTGTTGTTGGCCTTTGCGATGATGATTGCTTTTGATGAGTCCCATGATTCTGCCCAACTTTTGTTCGTCGCTGACTCTGAGCGGGCAGAAAGGCAGTGGAAACTCTGGATTAAAAGGCTGTTGAAGCCCATGCAAAGCCCCGAGGTAACGTTGATTGGAGTTGGGAGGAAACAGACCTCACCTGCACCGTTTGAGATTTGCACTTTTGCACTTTTGAGAACATGCCTCAAAAGTAAAACTGCTTGTGGCGGGACATAAGGGGGCGACTTAGGGAGAATCGCATCGAGCAGGTTTGTGGGGTTTGTGGTGGTTGGCGAGTCCTGCCTTACAGCCTGTCGCTTTTGGCGTGGCAGAAAAACGGAGGTTCTCCTGCTGTGGTAGCTATCACCGAACGAAACAAACCGAATGTGCTCTTCCTCTGAGCACAGAGAAATGGTGTGCAATGGTGGTTCAGGCGAGATTTATTGTGACAATGGGAAAGCTGCCAGGGCCCTCCATGCCTGGCTGTATGGAAAGGCGTGGTCCCCATCATAGCAATTAGCAAGCAAGAACACACACGCCGATGCAAGTTCCTGATCTATAAATTCCGCCGCTGAAAAATCGGGGAAGCATATGGTTTGGGGGGGGGGCGAAAGATCCAACCCAAAGGATTGCGAAGGTTCACGTTCAGCCCTGCCTCCATGAGACGCAAAAACCGGGATTCCTGTTTAGCCTGACCTCCCTGAGCCATGAAAAAGGCCATCCCTGAAACCCACCTATTGCACCCAATGCAGCATAAACAATACGTGCCACCAATGACCCCCCCAGAAGAACTGCATTCTTTTAATCACGGTCCAATATTTGCGTCTGCTGAGCTCCAACAAGTGCGGCAGACTGTTTTGTTGTTGGCCTTTGCGATGATGATTGCTTTTGATGAGTCCCATGATTCTGCCCAACTTTTGTTCGTCGCTGACTCTGAGCGGGCAGAAAGGCAGTGGAAACTCTGGATTAAAAGGCTGTTGAAGCCCATGCATCTCTGCAGCGGAGATGAGGAGCATCAAATGCTGGGGTTTTGGTGTGCAAAGCCCCGAGGTAACGTTGATTGGAGTTGGGAGGAAACAGACCTCACCTGCACATTTGAGATTTGCACTTTGCACTTTTGAGGAAACATGCCTCAAAAGTAAACTGTGTGGCGGGACATAAGGGGGCGACTTAGGGAGAATCGCATCGAGCAGGTTTGTGGGGTTTGTGGTGGTTGGCGAGTCCTGCCTTACAGCCCGTCGCTTTTGGCGTGGCAGAAAAACGGAGGTTCTCCTGCTGTGGTAGCTATCACCGAACGAAACAAACCGAATGTGCTCTTCCTCTGAGCACAGAGAATGGTGTGCAATGGTGGTTCAGGCGAAATTTATTGTGACAATGGGAAAGCTGCCAGGCCCTCCATGCCTGGCTGTATGGAAAGGCGTGGTCCCCATCATAGCAATTAGCAAGCAAGAACACACACGCCGATGCAAGTTCCTGATCTATAAATTCCGCCGCTGAAAAATCGGGGAAGCATATGGTTGGGAGGGGGGCGAAAGATCCAACCCAAAGGATTGCGAAGGTTCACGTTCAGCCCTGCCTCCATGAGACGCAAAAACGGTTCCTGTTTAGCCTGACCTCCTGAGCCATGAAAAAGGCCATCCCTGAAACCCACCTATTGCACCCAATGCAGCATAAACAATACGTGCCACCAATGACCCCCCCCTGGGGTAGAACAGAAATGAACTGCATTCTTTTAATCACGGTCCAATATTTGCGTCTGCTGAGCTCCAACAAGTGCGGCAGACTGTTGTTGTTGGCCTTTGCGATGATGATTGCTTTTATGAGTCCCATGATTCTGCCCAACTTTTGTTTCGCTGACTCTGAGCGGGCAGAAAGGCAGTGGAAACTCTGGATTAAAAGGCTGTTGAAGCCCATGCAAAGCCCCGGTAACGTTGATTGGAGTTGGGAGGAAACAGACCTCACCTGCACATTTGAGATTTGCACTTTTGCACTTTTGAGGAAACATGCCTCAAAAGTAAACTGTGTGGCGGGACATAAGGGGGGCGACTTAGGGAGAATCGCATCGAGCAGGTTTGTGGGGTTTGTGGTGGTTGGCGAGTCCTGCCTTACAGCCCGTCGCTTTTGGCGTGGCAGAAAAACGGAGGTTCTCCTGCTGTGGTAGCTATCACCGAACGAAACAAACCGAATGTGCTCTTCCTCTGAGCACAGAGAATGGTGTGCAATGGTGGTTCAGGCGAAATTTATTGTGACAATGGGAAAGCTGCCAGGGCCCTCCATGCCTGGCTGTATGGAAAGGCGTGGTCCCCATCATAGCAATTAGCAAGCAAGAACACACACGCCGATGCAAGTTCCTGATCTATAAATTCCGCCGCTGAAAAATCGGGGAAGCATATGGTTGGGGGGGCGAAAGATCCAACCCAAAGGATTGCGAAGGTTCACGTTCAGCCCTGCCTCCATGAGACGCAAAAACCGGGATTCCTGTTTAGCCTGACCTCCCTGAGCCATGAAAAAGGCCATCCCTGAAACCCACCTATTGCACCCAATGCAGCATAAACAATACGTGCCACCAATGACCCCCCCTGGGGTAGAACAGAAATGAACTGCATTCTTTTAATCACGGTCCAATATTTGCGTCTGCTGAGCTCCAACAAGTGCGGCAGACTGTTTTGTTGTTGGCCTTTGCGATGATGATTGCTTTTGATGAGTCCCATGATTCTGCCCAACTTTTGTTCGTCGCTGACTCTGAGCGGGCAGAAAGGCAGTGGAAACTCTGGATTAAAAGGCTGTTGAAGCCCATGCATCTCTGCAGCGGAAATGATGACGGAGCATCAAATGGCTGGGGTTTTGGTGTGCAAAGCCCCGAGGTAACGTTGATTGGAGTTGGGAGGAAACAGACCTCACCTGCACATTTGAGATTTGCACTTTTGCACTTTTGAGGAAACATGCCTCAAAAGTAAACTGTGTGGCGGGACATAAGGGGGCGACTTAGGGAGAATCGCATCGAGCAGGTTTGTGGGGTTTGTGGTGGTTGGCGAGTCCTGCCTTACAGCCCGTCGCTTTTGGCGTGGCAGAAAAACGGAGGTTCTCCTGCTGTGGTAGCTATCACCGAACGAAACAAACCGAATGTGCTCTTCCTCTGAGCACAGAGAATGGTGTGCAATGGTGGTTCAGGCGAATTTATTGTGACAATGGGAAAGCTGCCAGGGCCCTCCATGCCTGGCTGTATGGAAAGGCGTGGTCCCCATCATAGCAATTAGCAAGCAAGAACACACACGCCGATGCAAGTTCCTGATCTATAAATTCCGCCGCTGAAAAATCGGGGAAGCATATGGTTGGGGGGGGCGAAAGATCCAACCCAAAGGATTGCGAAGGTTCACGTTCAGCCCTGCCTCCATGAGACGCAAAAACCGGGATTCCTGTTTAGCCTGACCTCCCTGAGCCATGAAAAAGGCCATCCCTGAAACCCACCTATTGCACCCAATGCAGCATAAACAATACGTGCCACCAATGACCCCCCTGGGTAGAACAGAAATGAACTGCATTCTTTTAATCACGGTCCAATATTTGCGTCTGCTGAGCTCCAACAAGTGCGGCAGACTGTTTTGTTGTTGGCCTTTGCGATGATGATTGCTTTTGATGAGTCCCATGATTCTGCCCAACTTTTGTTCGTCGCTGACTCTGAGCGGGCAGAAAGGCAGTGGAAACTCTGGATTAAAAGGCTGTTGAAGCCCATGCATCTCTGCAGCGGAAATGATGATCGGAGCATCAACTGGGTTTTGGTGTGCAAAGCCCCGAGGTAACGTTGATTGGAGTTGGGAGGAAACAGACCTCACCTGCACATTTGAGATTTGCACTTTTGCACTTTTGAGGAAACATGCCTCAAAAGTAAACTGTGTGGCGGGACATAAGGGGGCGACTTAGGGAGAATCGCATCGAGCAGGTTTGTGGGGTTTGTGGTGGTTGGCGAGTCCTGCCTTACAGCCCGTCGCTTTTGGCGTGGCAGAAAAACGGAGGTTCTCCTGCTGTGGTAGCTATCACCGAACGAAACAAACCGAATGTGCTCTTCCTCTGAGCACAGAGAATGGTGTGCAATGGTGGTTCAGGCGAATTTATTGTGACAATGGGAAAGCTGCCAGGGCCCTCCATGCCTGGCTGTATGGAAAGGCGTGGTCCCCATCATAGCAATTAGCAAGCAAGAACACACACGCCGATGCAAGTTCCTGATCTATAAATTCCGCCGCTGAAAAATCGGGGAAGCATATGGTTGGGAGGGGGCGAAAGATCCAACCCAAAGGATTGCGAAGGTTCACGTTCAGCCCTGCCTCCATGAGACGCAAAAACCGGGATTCCTGTTTAGCCTGACCTCCCTGAGCCATGAAAAAGGCCATCCCTGAAACCCACCTATTGCACCCAATGCAGCATAAACAATACGTGCCACCAATGACCCCCCCTGGGGTAGAACAGAAATGAACTGCATTCTTTTAATCACGGTCCAATATTTGCGTCTGCTGAGCTCCAACAAGTGCGGCAGACTGTTTTGTTGTTGGCCTTTGCGATGATGATTGCTTTTGATGAGTCCATGATTCTGCCCAACTTTTGTTCGTCGCTGACTCTGAGCGGGCAGAAAGGCAGTGGAAACTCTGGATTAAAAGGCTGTTGAAGCCCATGCAAAGCCCCGAGGTAACGTTGATTGAGTTGGGAGGAAACAGACCTCACCTGCACATTTGAGATTTGCACTTTTGCACTTTTGAGGAACATGCCTCAAAAGTAAACTGTGTGGCGGGACATAAGGGGGGCGACTTAGGGAGAATCGCATCGAGCAGGTTGTGGGGTTTGTGGTGGTTGGCGAGTCCTGCCTTACAGCCCGTGCTTTTGGCGTGGCAGAAAAACGGAGGTTCTCCTGCTGTGGTAGCTATCACACCGATGTGTGCAATGGTGGTTCAGGCGAGATTTATTGTGACAATGGAAAGCTGCCAGGGCCTCCATGCTGGCTGTATGGAAAGGCGTGGTCCCCATCATAGCAATTAGCAAGCAAGAACACACACGCCGATGCAAGTTCCTGATCTATAAATTCCGCCGCTGAAAAATCGGGGAAGCATATGGTTGGGAGGGGGCGAAAGATCCAACCCAAAGGATTGCGAAGGTTCACGTTCAGCCCTGCCTCCATGAGACGCAAAAAACCGGGATTCCTGTTTAGCCTGACCTCCCTGAGCCATGAAAAAGGCCATCCCTGAAACCCACCTATTGCACCCAATGCAGCATAAACAATACGTGCCACCAATGACCCCCCTGGGGTAGAACAGAAATGAACTGCATTCTTTTAATCACGGTCCAATATTTGCGTCTGCTGAGCTCCAACAAGTGCGGCAGACTGTTTTGTTGTTGGCCTTTGCGATGATGATTGCTTTTGATGAGTCCCATGATTCTGCCCAACTTTTGTTCGTCGCTGACTCTGAGCGGGCAGAAAGGCAGTGGAAACTCTGGATTAAAAGGCTGTTGAAGCCCATGCAAAGCCCGAGGTAACGTTGATTGGAGTTGGGAGGAAACAGACCTCACCTGCACATTTGAGATTTGCACTTTTGCACTTTTGAGGAAACATGCCTCAAAAGTAAACTGTGTGGCGGGACATAAGGGGGACTTAGGGAGAATCGCATCGAGCAGGTTTGTGGGGTTTGTGGTGGTTGGCGAGTCCTGCCTTACAGCCCGTCGCTTTTGGCGTGGCAGAAAAACGGAGGTTCTCCTGCTGTGGTAGCTATCACCGAACGAAACAAACCGAATGTGCTCTTCCTCTGAGCACAGAGAATGGTGTGCAATGGTGGTTCAGGCGAATTTATTGTGACAATGGGAAAGCTGCCAGGGCCCTCCATGCCTGGCTGTATGGAAAGGCGTGGTCCCCATCATAGCAATTAGCAAGCAAGAACACACACGCCGATGCAAGTTCCTGATCTATAAATTCCGCCGCTGAAAAATCGGGGAAGCATATGGTTGGGGGGGGGCGAAAGATCCAACCCAAAGGATTGCGAAGGTTCACGTTCAGCCCTGCCTCCATGAGACGCAAAAACCGGGATTCCTGTTTAGCCTGACCTCCCTGAGCCATGAAAAAGGCCATCCTGAAACCCACCTATTGCACCCAATGCAGCATAAACAATACGTGCCACCAATGACCCCCCGGGGTAGAACAGAAATGAACTGCATTCTTTTAATCACGGTCCAATATTTGCGTCTGCTGAGCTCCAACAAGTGCGGCAGACTGTTTTGTTGTTGGCCTTTGCGATGATGATTGCTTTTGATGAGTCCCATGATTCTGCCCAACTTTTGTTCGTCGCTGACTCTGAGCGGCAGAAAGGCAGTGGAAACTCTGGATTAAAAGGCTGTTGAAGCCCATGCAAAAGCCCCGAGGTAACGTTGATTGGAGTTGGGAGGAAACAGACCTCACCTGCACATTTGAGATTTGCACTTTTGCACTTTTGAGAAACATGCCTCAAAAGTAAACTGTGTGGCGGGACATAAGGGGGCGACTTAGGGAGAATCGCATCGAGCAGGTTTGTGGGGTTTGTGGTGGTTGGCGAGTCCTGCCTTACAGCCGTCGCTTTTGGCGTGGCAGAAAAACGGAGGTTCTCCTGCTGTGGTAGCTATCACCGAACGAAAACAAACCGAATGTGCTCTTCCTCTGAGCACAGAGAATGGTGTGCAATGGTGGTTCAGGCGAGATTTATTGTGACAATGGGAAAGCTGCCAGGGCCCTCCATGCCTGGCTGTATGGAAAGGCGTGGTCCCCATCATAGCAATTAGCAAGCAAGAACACACACGCCGATGCAAGTTCCTGATCTATAAATTCCGCCGCTGAAAAATCGGGAAGCATATGGTTGGGGGGGGGGGCGAAAGATCCAACCCAAAGGATTGCGAAGTTCACGTTCAGCCTGCCTCCATGAGACGCAAAAACCGGGATTCCTGTTTAGCCTGACCTCCTGAGCCATGAAAAAGGCCATCCCTGAAACCCACCTATTGCACCCAATGCAGCATAAACAATACGTGCCACCAATGAC
>CAAHFI011526823.1:0-10035 GCA_900893395.1 Euglena gracilis
CCCCATACCCCCCACACCCCCACATTTCACCAGTGTGGGCTCCAGTTTTTGCAATATATGCAAACAGTGATTTTTTTTACACGTTTTTCATTTTTTTCACGCGTACCCAGCATTTCACCTGCCATCATGAATATACAATCCAAAATACCGACATACGTCTCACACAAATGCAATGCATGTCTCGGAGATGTTTTATGAGTGATTAGACTGATTTTAGCATATTATGCCAAGCCCCCCCCCCCCCCGGGAAACTGTCATGCCCGAGAAACTGTCAGGATCCCGCACGGGAAATTGTTAGGGCCCAGTTACCAGCCAAGGTACCTGTCAGGGTCATTTTCATTGCACTCCCTTGAAATGCCCTACCCAGGAAAACTGTCAGGGTCCTTCTTACCGGGACCTGTCAGCATCGGAAGTTGTCAGGGTCCCAGGTACCGGCCGACTTGTCAGGTGACAGTTTCCGGCGGGGGGGAGTACTTGATAACAATTATGTACATTTATTATACACAATATATTGATGATATATGGCACAGTATAATATAATATGTAATTATATAATATAATTGTACCATATTTTTAATATAATTATGCAAATTTAAAATACTAATATAAAACCGGATCGATCATCTCCTCCATTTTCCAGCGACGAGGAGTTTGGACAGGAGGTCGGGCGCTGGGGCGAGGCGCTGGTGTACTCGCTGCTCCGCCACGAACACCAGGGCAGCCCGCACGTCTCCGTCCGCTGGCTGAACGAGGCCGCCGAGGCCGGCTCCCATTATGAGGTGGGGGCCCCTGTGGGGGGTAGCTTCCACCTTCATTCTCTTCATTCCCTTGGCAATCCACACAAGTGGTGAACCTCCTTCTCCTGGTCTATCTATCCCGGGGAATTAACCTCCGCACTCTTTGACCAGTCTTGCTGTGTCCTCCCTCTGTACCTGTCTCCGAGCCAGCAGTAGTATTGGACGAAGCAGTTTTTTTTTGTGCATTTTGTGAGGCTCTCATGTATTGTTTGCGAAATTTTGTGAACCTGGTTTTGATGAGATATTGTCAAACAGGTATCCATTCTTCAAGCTAATTATTTCCCAAAAATGTGTTCTATTTATTCAAAGTGCAGAATTTGCCGTGATAGATTCCACTGGACGGTGTGCCACTGCTTGTCCTGCACATTGCTGATTCTTTCATCTTCTAGAAATCTGAAGGAAATTCGCGGGAAATGTGATGGATATTCACAATTTCATCGGCAATTGCCGCGATTCAAATTGCGATTTTGGAAAATCTAAAGGAAGTTCGCGAGAAATGTGACAAAAACGGTGATGTTCACGATTCCAACCGCGATTTGCGCGATTCAGATTGCGATTCACATCACAGGAAATACGGTGGAAACTGTGGTACTTAAAAATTTGGTCGCGATTTGAACGATTCAGATTGCATATATCGCAACCCTGACCGAATTTCTCGGGAAGTGCGACGGCAACCGTGATATCCTGTAAAAATCTCACCCATGTCATCCATTAGACATTATCCAGGATGGGGGTATGCTCGGTTTGCATCACATCAAAGGGGTCCGAACTACAACCTGCCCACTCCTTCTTGGTTTCCAGAGCTCCGATTTCTTTTTGATGCTTTGGGGAGATTTCTGACTGATAACTTCTTATGAAAACTATCTGCAATATTTAGCCGTTTTTGCATTTTTTTCATTTAAGTGAAAAGTCCTCTGTATTTGTAAAAGAAATTTTCATTGCGTGTTATTTCTTTCCAGTTTTGCAGGTTTTTTTGTGCTTTGTTGTGCATTGCGGTTTTCCACCTGCTCGCCTGCAAATTTCACACCCATCCTCAGAGGGGGGGGGTCGACAATCCCAACCAGGCTTTTCCATCCAGCCATGCCAAGGAGGTGGTTCGCTTTTTTTTTTTTGCTGGCATAACGCGGTGAGATGAAAAGAGGGACCTCGTCAAGACCACTTTGTTTGCAAACTGATGAAGTGCAGGGCAACCCACTGGTGATTTGGTGGTTGAGGACTCTTCTGTTTGAACCGCCACTCATGATAAAATCCCAATCACCCTATTTTATTACCGGTATGGTTGTGGTTGCCCCTCCCTTGTGTATACCCTCTTGTGTATGGTTTTGTGCCCCCTTCCCTGATTGAACGATTTCAATCCATAGCAACGGTTCCAACCCAGTGCCAGTCATTTTGTCATCCCGCTTCTGGAGAGGATGACCATTCCGCTGACCACTCCGTTGTTTTTCTTCCCTGACCGTGCCCAAAACCGGACCACCAGGAATCATAATATTTAATTATGATTCGTGCATGATCAGGTTTGCAGGAATCTGAAACACTGGGGAAAGTGGTTTTTGTCGGGTGGATGAATTTTCTGACCAAATAAAGAACCCACCGGGCGGGTCTTGGGTCGTAAAAAAACGCCAAAACTGGGTGCTCAAAAGAGTTGGGTTTTTTTTGCTATTTTGTAATGAATGAGTTTTATCAATAAAGGAATGAATAAATAAATAAGGGTAATCCTACCCCCCCCCCCAATTAATACTCCCCCAAATGATATTCCCCCCAGGGGCCCGACTTTGGCCACAAAATAATTTCCCCCCACAATTTCACCGCCACACACAAAAAATCAAAAAAATGAGTTCTCCTGACTCTGTGACTGCTGGTACCATATTTTTGTTCAAATTTTACATGACTTCTCCCATATTTGGAAGAAAATGGAAGAGAAAACACCAAATTTACATTTCTGAAGAATAGCTCTTGTCGTGGATTTGGATGGTGTTCAACGTAAATGCATTGCATCTCTCGGTCAAAATTTTGAACCCAAAATTTGCAAAAATTTTGGCCAAATAATGACTCCCCAATACCCCCCCATGGGAGGACTTCGGCCGACCAAAACCATAAAAGCAAATCATTTTCATATGGTTCATGCAGAAATTTTGCTTGACTCCCAAGATTGAAGAATTTGCAAGATTGAAGGCATGAATTTTTTCTTATTTACAAAGGCACAGCGGCACAACAACGGCACATACTTTTTGGCCTTTGGCGGGGGGGATGGAATGTGTCCCCCTGACGAGATGGCGGCTCAGCAGCGCTGGCACCACGACATACGTCGAGGTGAAGAGCACCATCCAGCGGGACAAGACCAGCTTCCACATCTCGGAGCCCCAATTCCGGTGGGCCACAAAGCAGCAGTACCAATGCCCAAGGCCGAGGTCCAGTCCCGTCACTGGGCACTGCGCAGTGGGATTTTAAAAGTGTCAGCATTTCTCTTTTTTTATGGAATTAGTTTATACAATTATATTATTATATTAGTTCATAATAATTAATTATAAGAAGCGTTATTTTTTGGCATCCCTGGGGGTTCCCCCTTGCCCCAGCCATCTTCGCCCTTGCCTGCATCACGTGTACCGCGTCTTTGGGGCTGGCAGTGACGACCCGAAGGTCTTACGGATCATCAACCCAGTCGCCCAATGGCGCGAACAGCTGCTGACGTTTTTGATGGTCTGCTGACAACGCCCGACGTCTGCAAGTGATTGCTCACAATTCGAAACCACGTTTGTTCGCGCTCCTCACCAACCACCGCATCCCGCTACACATGACGAAGTTTTTGTTCGTCCACAGAGGGGTTTTGTTTGGGGCGAGTTTGGATGATGAGGGGTTTTTTTTAAGCCGGAGGGGGGTTGAGTTCCAACCAGCCAAAACCCTGCCCAGCACCCCGTGGGGGTCCACACAAAACAAAGGTCGGAAGTTATGGAAGGAAACTCATTGGTTTTGGCTTTTCAAGTGCTTATTGCTGCATTTAGTTCTTTGACATTTCTGTGTTAGATGGAGTTTTACCTCCAAAATTCTTGGACAATTTTGCAAGTGCGGATGTCCAGCAGCGCCCAGGCATGAGTGCTGCTGTCTGAATGCAATTGTCTGGCGACATTTTGGGTGTTCGCCCACAGTTTTTGGAACGTTTTCATCACAATCATAAAAAGTTGGGCATTTTATTTATCCCAAACCATACTGGAAATTCCCAGGTCTGACCCCCACCTGGTGTCTTAGAAATGGGCTCAGGGCCTTTCTTTCCGGGATGAGGAAATATCCTTCAGCGCGATTTTGGTTCCCCAGTGAAACACCGGAAAATTTACAGGATTTTATCCAGCTTGAAAGGTCTTTTTAAAATCAGATGGCGGAAACAATTTTCGTTATCCTTGAGGATTTTCTCCGCGTTGTCGGACCCAAGTTTGCTTTTTTTACCACTTCTGAGTGTTTTGCCCAGGGGGGAAATCGTACTCCCTCGAGAAAAAACCGAAAAGGGAGGAAGGGACACCGAGGGCGAAGCACAAAGACCTTGTCGGACTCCCACGACACAGGAAGGGGGAGGAAGGGACCAAGAGGGCGAAGCGCAAGAAGATGGCGAGGTCCTGCTTTCCCTGCCGGCTGCTCTGCTCTGGTGTGTTTGTGCGTGCGCGGGGGGGGCTTCTCACGGCGCCTTTGTTTCCGGAGTTGGCGATGATGACGCCTCGTCGGACACCTTGGCGAAGCTGAACCGTCGTGGCCCCGCCCCCCCACCTCACACATGGCTGCGTGGTGGGGGGTCCCCTTTCTGGTTGGTTCTGGATGTTTTTCTTTTTCTGCTGTTTTTTTGGGTGGGGGGGTTGGGCTCACCATCTTCTTGTGCTTCGCCCTCCTGGTCCCTTCCTCCCCCTTCCTGTGTCGTTGGAGTCCGAGACCATTCGGGCTCCGCACTGCGAGATAGTGAGGTACTATGCACCCCCCTTTGGGCCGTAATGTTTTGAATTTTTGACACGACACCCAGTCTCAAATAATGAGCTTGTAAGGCCCCAAAATTTTCCCATTGACCCAATTGCTGGACTTCTTCCACTTGCAAACCAGCATTTTTCCACCATAAAACCCCAGCCCCTCTGGTGCTGTGGGGTTTCCAGTAGGTGGTGTCCACCCCCCCCCTCTTGCAGTATTAGGGTATAATCCCCTGGGTCCCTTTGCTCCCGGGGCAGGGAGTTTGCCAATTGCTCTTTTGTGGGAACCCAAATCACCTGCAAATTGATTTGCTTTTCCTTACAATGATACAGCAGGGGTTTTAAGATGGAATTTAGGTTGGGCTTTCTGCCTCCCCATTTTGTTAAATAACTTACAGCCACCTGGCTGTCCACATGAAGCATTATTGTTTGTTTTGGTTTGGCCAGAATTTTTACTGTTTCCACTGCTGACATCAACTCTTCTTGGTTGATGTGAAGGATGCGCAGGTCCCTCCAGAAATCCTGCACTTTTTGGCCTGAGTTTTTTGTCCAGCCCCCCCCCCACTGCCAGGTGCTGCTGTCTGAAAACAGGTCCTAAGAGGCCTGGGATTGAAAAGCTCTTCCCACACCTTGCTGAAAAACGCTTTTATCTCCACAATTTGATCTTTGACCCCCTGGGGAATGGTTATGGTGTGGTCCCAACCCCACTTTGAGTGCAAATCCACCATTTTGCAAAGTTGATCTGTCAGAATTCTGAGAAATGGCATGGAGACCAAATAGCTTCTGGCTTGCCCCACAATAGAACTGAGTTTTCTGCAGCTCATTTTTTGTGCTGTGAGTACTTTGCCTAGCTCCTTTCGTAAGGATTTTAGTTTTTCCTGTGTAATTTCCAGCTGGCCTTTTTTCGAATTGACCCATTGGCCCAAATGCATTATCTCCTGTGTGGGTTCCAGACAGGATTTGGGGAGGTTTAATCGGAAACCTGCCAGTAAAAGGTCCTGTTTTATTTCTGCCAAATGCTGGGCTGCTGTCTTTTTGCTGGGGGCTAACAGCAAAAAGTCGTCTAGGTAGATGAAAACTACCTTTCCCTCCTTTCTCCATTTTCTTTCCCAGACTCTGATGAGAGTCATAAATTTTTGTGGCAGGCTGCTGATGCCAAAGCATGCAGCTTGAAACTGCCAGGTTTCTCCCCCCACGTGCATGCAAACATATTTCTCTAAGCTGCTGTGCAGCTGTAGATGGAAATAAGCATCTTTCAGATCGATTTTTCCACAAACCAACCTTTTCTTAAATATGGGAAGATGTTTCCCATGTGCTCCAGTCTGAACTTCTGGGGGGGTGAAGTGGAGCTTTAACTGTCGACAATCTGAAATCAGTCTCCTCTTTGTCTTTTCCCCTTCTTTTTTGGAAATGATGAAGTAAGGGACAAAATGTTTTGCCTCCTCTGGGTGGATTTGCCTGGATGCCCCTGCACATTCGTATTCTCTGAGAATTTTCTGGGCAGTAATTGACATTATTTCTTGGTGGGTTTTGAAGGGAACTTTTAGGGACATTTGAGGGGGGAGGGGAAGATCTGCCATAACCCCTCCCCTTATCAGGTTTAATACCTCTCTGCTGGTTCCTGCCTTGACCCAATGGAATATGGAAATAGGCATGCTTTAGGTCTATCTTTGCTGCCCAGCTGCCTTTTTCCAAAACTGGAAAAAAGTGCTGGATATGATCCAGCTTGAAAGGTTTTACTTGAAACTGCTGATTTAATTCCCTGCAGTCACTGATCATTCTCCATTTGGTTGTTCCCCTTCTTGTTTCGAAATTAGAATCCCATGCGATTAAATGCTGTGTTTCTGAATCCCAAACTCGTTTTATTGACCCAGTTTTATTGTAATCCAGTAGAATTTTTTCTGCCTGGTTCAGGTCCAAGTTGGCTCTGGGCTTTGGGTGGGTGGACAATTTTGGTAGTGTTAACCAGGGGTTGGATGCCATTTTTGATCAGTTGGCAGGTTGAAGGGGGGGGGGATTTTTCTGCCACCATTTCAGACTTTTTTGAAGTCTCTGGTGTGGGGTGGTATCTCCCCATTATTCTTCCATGGAATTTCTTCCCCAATTAGGTCATTTTCTCGGGGCTGTGTTGGGGGTGTTCGACATTACACCCCTACTGCCCTGGGGAGTGAACATTCTGTAAGGGATGCTGTGGGTGGGGGTGCTCTGCTCACAGGCTGTCTGAACCTCCACTTTATTGTTGGTGTTGTCAAATGACATACCATAGGGGCCCCTTTTTGGGTATCCCCCTTGTTTTTACTTGTCCCTGCCAAGGACACTGAAGAATAAACTTAAGGGGGGGGTTGCCCCCTTGTCCTCCACAGCCCCTTCTGGGGCATCCTCCTGGACCTGCCTGGGCATATTGAAACCCCCTGCTGGGGGAAAGCCTTTTAGCTTCTAGGGTTTTTCCCCTTCTCATATTTGATGGCCCCAGTGGCCTTGAAATTGTTGGTCTTGAGCTTGGTGATGGGCCAGTGGCTTTGATAACAATGATGTTGGCCCCAGTGGCCTTGATGATAATTCTGTCCCCACTGGCCCTCTTGATGTTGGCTCCACTGGCCCTCTTGAAACTTTGACAGTCCCCATTGAATTCTCTTTGATCTGGGACGCCATGCCCATTGAAAGACTTGGTGGGCCGCTGGGGGCCCATCCTTTACCCCTGATAGGGTTTGTGATGAACAAATGGTTGAGGGGTGTTGTGGACCTGTTCTGCCCCTGCCACTGGGCATCTGTTTGGGTAATCGGCCTCCCTGGCCTTGGTATTGTTGGCCACCCTGGCCTTTGTTCCATCGGCCTCAATGGCCCTTGTTGTTATGGCCGCCATGGCCCAGCTTGAACAAGGTATTGGTGTAACTGGCATAGAGTCCTCCATGGCCCTTGCCGTAGTGGCATGACAGCTGTCTTGACTTGTGTGTCCTTCGTGTTTTTCTGACCACTGTCCTCCAGAGTCTGTGGCTGTCACTTGGTGGGTTTTCAGAAGCTTTTTCTGGGGAGGAAGTGACAGCCACGGATCGACACGGTTGCACCGCGCCGTCAGGTTGTCCAGCTGTGGCTGCAGCCATTTCTTGTTGTTCAGCGCCGCTCTTCTTCGTGTTGGCAATTGCATTTTTCATTATTGAAGTCTTGAATATGTCAACAAAACCTGATTTAACATTCTCCACGAGTGTCACCTTCCGGATAATTAGATTGACTCAACTCTTTGAAATTCAACTGTCAAGGTTCTTGAGTTGAAGTTCAATTCTTCTGGGTTGTCAAATGGAAAATCAAGAATCAGCAAACTCCGGCCACAAAAAGCCACTGGACAGAGACTCCTAACCCAGCACACCAAAACTATCACACAACACCGCCGGCGAGCAAGGCATTGCCTCACAAGGGCAAAGTGCGGAGCCCGAGGTGTCGCAGGCCATCTCGAACAAGTTGGACACCTCGGGCTCCGCACTTCGCCCTTGTGAGGCCACGCCTTGCTCGCCGGCGGTTGTTTGGAACGTTCGTGGTGCGTTGGGTTAGGAGTCCCCGCTTAGTGCCTTTTTTTTCGCCGGAGTTGGCTTATTCCTGAATTGCCCTTCGACACCCAGAAGAAAGGAGTAAACCTCAACTCAAGAGTGCGAAGTTACCAAAGACAGTCAAATTGAAATTCCCATACGAGTGTGGGAGGGCGGCTGGCAGAAGACACAGTAGGAATAGCGAAAAATAGGTGCTCCTAATTCATTTCTGTAGGGAGCAATCAAACTGTACACAATGCCTCAGAAGTCTGGATTTGGTCTTGCTTGCCTGAAAATCTAAGATAAGTTCAATAAAAAGCCAGTGGCCAAGGAAATTCCCGAAAGACACTCAGAACACATTGTGTACATGGCTGCCTGGTCTGGCGCCATTGGCTGTGCCAAGCAGAAGGAAGTGCAGCAAGAAAGTCCGGACTGGAGGACATTTGTCAGTCAAGGTTCTCCCGAACCTGTCCAGGGGAAGTATGTCAGGGAAGATTACACAGTTCGATATCACCATTTCAAGCACATCTGCCAGGAATTGGGGGTGGATCCCCAAATTTATCTTTTTGCAAGCTCAAGTAGTTCAAGGTGTGACAAGTATTTCAGCCTGGAAGAAGACTCATTACATCAGATTTGGCCCACGGATGTGCCATTGTGGTGCAATCCTTCTTGGTCCTTGTGGCCAGAGGTTGCCTACAAGATTGTGCTGCAGCCCTGCTCCATAATCTGTATAGCCCCAGGGTGGAGTTCATCATGGTTACAAGCTCTGCTGCTGCTGTCCTAGAAGAAGGCCCTGCAAAGGAACGAAATGGCCAGTGTGGGCTTTACTGGTGAAGTCCACTGGAGAGTTTGATGACAGTTGTCTCAATGAGCCTTGTGAGCTGCAGGACTGCAAGGTTGTTCCCAGTTGGGCAGCCAATGCCACTCGAAGAAGGAGATGAAGGAGAATGAATGTCAAGAATGGATGGAGGAGTTGTGAACCGCAATTTCAGTGAAACCCCTTTCTGTTGCATTTGTGCCTTTTGTTTAGGTTGGGAGTCCGTTGCTGGAAAGTTCGGGCCAAGAAGCCCCTTTTGTCACACCATTTATGGGTTGGGAGGCACTTTCCAAAAGCAAATTTGGCCCAGTAGCCCTAGGACACACCAGCAAAATTGCACACGTCATTTCCAGTCCCAAAGTTCTGTACTGCTGTGATGGGTTGGGAGGCAAATGCTTCAGCATTTTTGGGCCCAGCAGCCCCTTGTGCCACACCACACACTGTGCAATTCTCGTCAATTGTCCATCATTGTCCAATTGTGCTGTAAATATATGTGCAGTCATTGGTGCCTGACTCGGCTCGGATCAATGCACACAATTTTTGGCAGAAGAAAGTTCACCAAATCGTCTCAAAAAGGGTTGAATCAAGAATTGGGGATTTCAATGTCAATTCTGGATTTTTGAAAATTGTTTGTTCCTGGCCCTGCCATTTTGTGGGTGCCGCTTCAAGGGGGCCCTGCCCTGGCATTCACAATTGGCAACCCGAGCCGGCCTGGGCTTCTGGGGGGCCTTCTTGGATAACTCGTGGTTCCTGGGGGGAAACCACAGGTTCCTCAGATGGCGTCCCAAATGGGCCCAGGAGTGGGCAAGGGGGGGTCATGGAGTGTTGTATTGGACTGGCCTTGGTGGCAGCAGCTGTTTTACGCTTTAACTGGTTCTCTTGTACAGTACCCCCTGGACTGTGCCCCCACACCCGTGGACAGCGCCGCCTCCCGAAAAAAAAACTTCCCCATTTCATTG
>CAAHFI011529892.1:0-15112 GCA_900893395.1 Euglena gracilis
CGATCGGAGCAGTATTTTTTTGGCAAAAAGACCGCCCTGCCCACTCCTTGTTGCAACCGCGTGGAAACTGCGTGGTGGCTTTGTTTCAACTTTCTCGCACATCGGACAGCGATAGCGTGCTGTCCTGTTTGGTCCCCTCAGTTATGGAGGGGTAGGCAGCGATACTGCCATCAGTGTACTTATTAACGATACTGCCCTTCCCCTCCCCGCCGTACCGGCGACTCTCGGGCGGAGGCCCCGCCACCCGCGCGCATCTCTTGAGCGAAGTCGCCGCCAACAGCGCGGCCACGAAGGCGTACATGGCGGCCGTCGGGGCGCAGAACATTCAAGAGACCCGACCCGGAGGGAGGCGGGAGGTGCTGGATGGTGGGGGGGGCTCAGGGATCACATCTTTTGGGGGGATGGGTCTATTATTTTAAGCTTGGTGACCCGGGTCGAAGATGCCCAACCCCCATCCTCCCATAGTACACCTTTTTGAAAAGAAGCCGGGCACCTGCCTGCTTCAAGACCCTCGGGGTGGGGTATTTTGGGAGGGAGGGAGAGAAATGGAATTTGGCATGCCCTCTATAAGCTTTTGCATTCTATCAGTCTATCTACGTCATTACCATTGCCACATCAATTTTCTTCTGTAGTTCTCCATTGTGTGAAAATTCGGCCCTAAGAAATGGACCAGCGCACATGCAAAAATCCAACCTCCACGCAAAAACATACATGCCTGCCCTTTGAGACAACCTTGGATGATACATTATTCGGTCTTGAACTCCGACCCCTCAGGGGGGGGGGAGGTTATTTGTGTGATAACCCTCAGAGTGGGTTACAGCCCCTTCAGTGGGAATCAATATTTTCAAAGAAGCCAAGGCATTGCGTTCCACATCCTTGCTTTTCCACAACACTTTTCAGAACCCTAAGGTACTCTCCTTCACCTCATCAGGTTTCCTGTTTTCTTCCAAGTAGGTGGGTTGGTTTTGTGTTTGTCTGCATTTTGACTTGGGAGTAGGAAACTGGGAAACAGTAGGACTTTAATGTGTACCCACAGCACACACACACATGTTTTTTGAAGGAAAAAAATTCCTTGAAAATGGCCACTTTCTCTCACGTTGCCTTGGTGGTGGTGGGTGTGCTGTGGTACTACCCACTCAATGCCTGACTGGGGTGGTGGATGGGTCCTGTAACCCGGGGGACCAATTTGATTTCTCTCCGAAGGGTGGTTGTGGCATTTTTTTTGGCGGCACAAAGCGGCAAAAGGTTTTCAAACCAGAAATTGACCCCAAAAATGTGTACCCCCGAGCCCCCCCCCCCCCACGGCGCAACCCAGTGTAAAGCCGACAGTTTACGTTGGGGATTTCAAAGGAGGTCTGGACCCCCCCCTCCGGCTCTCAAGCCATGCAGAAAAGCTTCCTCCTCGGGATCCGGTCCTTGGAGAACTCTTCCCAAGCCATGCTGCAAACCTCTCGACCTGAAGGTCTGCTCAGGTTGGAAATCAAACAGACGAAAGCCATTCTCACAAGCACTCCTCCGAACAAGGTTGGTTTTGAGTTTTGGGCATTTTTTTTTCGCTCGAAGTTCAGGGGTAATAGCTCCCCAAAATTTTCGAAACTTTTCGAAGAAGAAGAAGAAGAAGAAGAAGAATAAGAAGAAGAAGAAGAAGTTCCATAGGACCCAAAATAGCTCCCAAAATCCCCCTGGGGGTCATTGATTGTACTTTCTCGTGAAATATATCATTTTTGGAGGCCAGATGATCCAGGAAAATCATTTTTTCCCTTAATTTATCGTCAGAAATTATGATTTTACCTGCATTTTCAGGGCATCCGGGCCGTCCGCCTGAAAATTGGGGGTGTATTAATTCGGTCGGCGAATTCAGACCCCGAGGGGGTAGTATTATTTGGGGGGAGTGTCATTGGGGGGGAGGGTTCAATTGACTTCAGGACAAGACTGGCCAGATTTGGCAAGACCGATCCAAAAATCGCTGGGAAAAGCACAAAAAAAAAACAAATTTTCGGGATTTGCACCATAAATTTTTGACAAGTTGTGTCCCAATCCGGCACAAAATGACCATGCCGCCTCATATACCCCCCCCTTGGGAGCCAAAATCCCAGGGGGGGGGTCTTACAGGGGGGTCGGTCTGAGCCAAAAGGATGCCTGGGTACCTGTGATACAATGGTGTTTGACGATCCATTTTTCCAGGAAGAGGTTAATTTTTTCCAAGCCCAGAAGAATTTGCGGACACCCAAAACTATGGTTTTTGGGTGGGTCCCAAAATTTTGGGCTGTTTTTGAGACCCCCCAAATACAAAAAAAATACAAAACCCAAACTTGCTCCGAAACTGTGGTGCGTCAGGTCCCGCCTGGGAACGTCCCACTTAAACAGTGGCGTAGCCTCAGTTACCGACGTTTTCCCAGCCCAGCCCTTCTTTCTTTGCTCCCAGCTGACTCTGAAAAAAAAACCGACCCAAAGTTCGATTTGGACATTTTTTGGCGCAAATTTGTTAAATTTTTTTTGCAAAGCACCAGAAAGGACAAAAACTTCCGGAACTTTTTGGAGCCAGAGTGCAAGCATCCCCCCCTTCCCACTTCGCGGGGTCGGCCTCGCCTAAAAACACACTCTGCTCGCCCGGCACGCCGGGTCTCATCATCCAATAACTGTCCAGAAAAGGACACGAGGCGGTGGGCCACGCTAATTTCGGAGCAACTTTGGATGGTTCTGGATGCTGGACCTCGGTAGCTGCGCCAAGGGTTAGTCCAGGCAGGATGATGGTGGACGGGATTGGGGGGGTTCGCTACGTTAGTGGGGATGTTCTTCGTTCAGCGGACGGATCGGCTTCCATTTTGGAAGCTCCCTTGCCTTCCGCGGCCCCTCCATATATCGCAGGACTGGGGCGGTTTCCGCCCGGCGGACAACTCATTTTTAGACCACGTGGGAATTGAACCCCGTCCCCCCCCCCCCGGGCTCTTTTCTGTGCCCCGGCCCGAGAAGCGCAGCACCGGGGCAGCCCCACCATCGTAGTGGCAGACCGCCAGCCGCCAGGCCGGCGCCATTGTCAGCGCCCTGGCCCTGCAGAGGGCCCAGACGACGGCCGTCGGAAAGGGAAGGGTGGGCCGTTCCAGTTAGGGCCAGCCCCTGTCCTCGCCCCCTTGCCCCCGGGTTTCCCCCAGACCCCCTCCGCACCAAAGTCGGGTCTGTGCCACACCTTGTGCTTTATTAATGATTGGACCCGAAACGAGATGACAATTGTTTTTCCCCGACGACTGAGTTTGTCGACAGGGTGCTAACACTACAGGTTCAAAGCCCCCTGGTTCATTGGATCTGATTTGGTTGGTTGGTAGGGCCAAAGGGGGGCAGGGTTGAAGGGGGGGTTCATTCGATTGTCTGTCGAAGCGCGATAGCCAAACAATGCCCAAAGTAACCCAATTATTCCAAGTTGTATATTTTTGGCAAATTTGGCGTTTTGATGAAGATAGGTTGCACAAATAGTTTTAAAGATTAATTGGCATTTTGGGGGTTTGAGGCTTTTGTGTCAAAAACGTGCCCCGAGCTTCATTTATGTTCTTTGAGAAGGTTCAGTCGTCTTTTGGTTGGTTGGCCCCGTGGTTCGACCACCTTTGGGATATGTCTCAATCCCCAGCTGTAACCGTTCAGTCGTTCCCCATTCTGGTGAGGCTGCCACCTGGAGGGTGTCATCTCGGTCCCATGCCAGCTGCTTTGCCACGCTGGGCAACCCCCCACCGCTCCCTTCTGAGAAGCTGCATTTGGGTTGCGCCCGACAACTTGCGGCGGCACATGCCCACAGAAGGTCAGGGTAGGAATCCGGCGCTGGGTCTTCGGGACCCCCCCCCTCCCTTGCGCCGACGCGCAACGGACCTCCACGCTGGTCGCGATGGGCGTCACGGCGGGCTGGACCGCGGCAGTTGTGGTCGGGCTCTTGCTGGGCGTGCTGCTGGCCAGCGCCTGGGGCACCGCCCGGGAGCGGTGTGCCGCCCCCCCCCCAGTGGAGTTGCACCAGCAGCGCCAGGTGGCAGTCGGGATGCTTTTGTTTTCTCCCTCCCCAAACCCATCCAGGTTTTTGACACCTGTTTCTGGATTTACTAACGTCGCGTTCTTTTTTTTATATATATACTTCACCAGGAATCAGGTGAATTGGCAGGGATTGTCAGAAAGTGGAGAAAATTTGTAATGTGATGCCATAATGTAAGTTCTGATGAAATGGATTCCAGGTCAAAAAATTTGTTTCCATTTCTGAGATTTCTTGTATGTGTTAATTTTTCAATGCTTCCTTTTGTTACCAAGAGCGAAGGTTGATTCTGTAGAAAATTTGTAGTATAAAATTTTTGTAGGTTTGATTTTTTGCATCCAGCTCAGGCTTCTTTTTAAGGAAGTGCACACCCCACCAGGTGGGGGTGCTATGGGCTATAAGGCCTGGGGGTGTGCTAAGGCACACCCCCAGGCGCCAAAAATGCTGGGGCCCGAAAATGGCTATTTTCACGGGATAACTGGATTGGTCAACAAGCACCGGGGTCCAAAGCCGACCCGCCTCGGGGGGGTGCCTGCTATGGGCAGGCACCCCATAGCACAGGGCACCCCCTTACATGCACTTTGGCTTCTGTCTGGTTTAAGGCCTGGCGCTGCATTCCGCTTCTGGCACTTTCTTCGGAGCAACTCCCAACAATTGTCCGACCCTGTAGTCACTGGGACTTTAAATTTCCGTTTTGTCTTTTCCATGACCTTCCCCCCCCCCCGGGCTCCCGGAGCCGGTAAGAAGAAGCCAAATCCAGCTATTTTACCGCCCAAAACATTTTTTTTTGGTTGGGGATCGAACGTTGTCGACCTCCCAAGAGAGTGGCTCCTGCTGCGATGGAGCCGGTGAAGGGACTGCTGGATTTCGGGCGGTGACCCCCTATGTCCCACCCTACCACTGTTTCCCGTGCATGCGAAGCACCGCCACCGTTCCATCCACGTCACGAAGCACCTCACCGAAATCATTGGCCTTGCTCAGGGAAGGAGGGGCCGGCGGTGTATACGACGCCGATCACAACAGCAAAGTTCAGGCATTCATACATGCGCAGACACACAGAGTGCAGACGGGGTGGGGGTCAGGGAGTGGGAGGTCGGGGTCTCCGCTGTGCCAAGTTCGACCCTTTTTGTTTGCATCGGGTTCTTGCCAGTCGCTGGCAACCTGGGAGTAGGTCGCACAGGGACTGCGAGGACGCGCGAGGAGTCGCTGTTTCGATGGACCCCCTGCCCTGGCGCCATGGAGGACGTGGCGGACATGAAGGTGGAGAACCTCACCATCCCCCAGGGCTCCAGCGTCCAGGAGGTGGGCCGCATCCAGACCGCCTTCCGCCCTGGCCCCCGCTGTACAACCATCAACCCACATCAACCCCCATACAGTGTAGGTGTGTTGGAGAACCCGAATGCAAGTGTGATATCATTGTGCATCATTGGAAACCGGCTGGCACAGGATGCACCCCACGTCTTCCACCGAATGACCCGCACAGTTTCTTGGAGTGGTACATGAAAAGTCCGTGCGCAACGTAAAAAATTCATCACCATTCATCGCCAAGGTTCACAACTTGAGCTCAGGATTTTACGAAGCAGGACACATACGAAACGCACGTTTAAGATCAGCCCTGCCCTCTCAAACCCAACCCCAGAGTGGTGCCCATCTGACACCTGCATGGACTGGTCGAGCAGGCAATGGGGCCAGTGAGCAAGTCATGGTCAGCCGCCTGGCGGAGTACAAGAGCTACATCCCGGCGGGCGTGTTCGAGAGGCTGGCGCGGGAGGGAACGGGCGCCGACGCCGGGTTGGAGGAGGGGCACGTGTCAGACCGCTCCGAGACCAACCACATCGTGACGGGCCGACAGTCCCGGACCTCCCAGGACTGCTCTGCGACCAGTTCCTCCATTGCCATCCATCGACCGCTGCAGCCGACCCGTTATAATCTTGTTTCTGACACCCATCCCCTTTGGTAACAGTTTGTTTCCCATCGAGCTCTTTTTGATATTTTTCCCAGTCCCGACTAAACAGTCAGGACTGTGCAATCGGATTGTACAATTACGGGATTGTACAATGTACAGGATTGTACAGTCGGAACAGTCGGATTGTACATTTATTTCCCTCCCCCTCCACGTCCAACTGCCGTGAAAAAAACTCCTGTCAAATTTTGTTGCTTTTTTGTTTTTCTATTCCTCCGTCAATGAAAAAACGCAGATAGTTTCTTCCTCAAATTTTGCGCCCATGAGAAACTGTGCCTGACAATGTGACCGATTCTCAAAGACTCTGATACAATTTTGCTCAGGGGTAGGCATTTAGCCCAATTTTTTTTTCTTCTGGAGTATTGACATTTTCTGGATATCCCAGTGATTTTTTGCTTAACAACCAATGGAAAAAGTCACAGTCATTTCTTGGCCAAGGAACTGAAGTGAGTATCCTCACCTCCCTCCCCACTTGAACAAAGTCCGCTAATCTTGCCATTTTCTTTGGAAAATTCATCGATCAATGCGTATTGTGGTTCCAGCACACCAAACGATAGAAGCCCATGGTACAACGACAGGTCGCACATCGAGGTAAAAATTTATTGAATCCGTGAATTAAAATAAACTTACAGACCTGATTTTCACCAAAAAGCACAATTGAATCAGCATGATTTGCTTTTTTTTAACATAGCAGCTTGGCAGTTGCTGAATTGACTGATTTTTCCGGCACCGGAGGAATGGATTTTAGCAAGTTTTTAGCAAAAAAAATTGCATCTAAATTCCTGTTGAACTCGCTGAAAAATTTTCATAATTTTCATATTTTCATTAGCATAATATCTTAGGAGGCGTAAGTCGACCAAAAATTACAAACCCCCCGAAACAGAAGAGGAAGTGGAAAAACGCTTCCCAAAAAGGGCCAATTTTTTTTGAAGTTTTTTGAAGAGGTTCAGATTTCGGTAATTTCCAACGACCATTTGGCTTACAGTAACGATGAGTTATAAAGCCGAAAATCAACACAAAAATGCTAAAGTTTTCTTAAAGTCTGATGAATACAGCAAAATTGGACGAAAATTACGAAAACAAGAGAAAGGGACAAAAACACACCTCGTTGCCGCTATCGTATACCCCACAGCACGGTGAAGACCCCCTGCAAAGTGGAAAAAAAACAAAACACAGAAACAAGGAAGCAGTAAACAATGCATTCCGCTTCAAACACCCGATATGTTTAACAGAAACCAAACACAAAACAGATTCAGAACAATGCGATGCACAGAATATGTACGTAATTTTTATGAAACAAACCTGGAAGCGGAAAACCAAACTGAAGACAAATCATAAAAATCAATCTTAATTCCAATAGCAAATGAATTAATCCATTGAAGCTGCAAACACACAATTATGAATGATATTTCATCAGAAACAAATTTGTATTATTTTGGGGAACGCAACATAAATAAAGTGAATGAAAATGAAATGAAATGAACACCAGCGCGATTTGCATTCATTTTCTAGATGAAACAAGAGCATTTCAAAATTTCACGATAACAGACCAAAGAAAACATCTAACCCAACTGATCTCAACAAATGAAACGATACATACAGACCTGTGTATGATTGGAGAGCATAAGGCATTTGAAAGCGACACAGGGATAAGAGAACAACCTGCGAGGAACAAAGCAAAGGCAAAGTGGTTTTCCGCTTCCATAGACAGACATGGAGAAATACTAACAATCTGTAGCCGAGAATACCCATGAACAGCAGCAATGGGGACGCCCATCCAACACAAAGGAATAACAGAATCATTTTGGTATCAAACTCAGTACAGGCGGTGCTATCACGATCTGATAATAGACATTTCATTGAAGCGGATTTCTGTTTCCCATTTGAAATCAACCAGTGTTTGTCATCCAAACCCTCAAATTACATCCCACAGTTCTCCAGGAGAGCTGCCAACGCCCGTAGCCATGCACACACAACAAATGGAAGAAAGACATGGAGGTGTGCAGTGGTGTACGAGAAGGTTGTGTGATGGGTTCATTGGGGATGGGGAATGTATTGGCAAAAGCTTGGACAGTTCATCTGTATTTCAACGGACGGGTGTGCTGTCACCCATGTCACATCTGACGTCAGCGGCTCCAGCCGCCGAATGTCTGTCGCGGCCTGCCTCCTCCGCACGCCCATCGTCGTCGACGAGCATCTCCTGGATGTTCTCCGGGGCGGACCGCCTCCACAGAAACCGGATGGTAGTGCAACCACTGGAGAAAAACGAAATAATGCAGTAATCATTTAAACACCAAAGAAGAGAGTGAGGATGAATTGCGTATGCCATGTCATAATGCAAACCGCTTTATTTTTTGAAGTTCCGAAGTTCCGAAGTTGATGAAGCGGAAACACGCTTCCTTAAAAAGAAATAAATAATTTTTTGGGCAACATGGCATGCCATAATTTCGATGCTGTAAATCTAACAGGAAAAAACTGAATAGAAATCATTGCGCCACATCCTGATTGAAACCCTCTCCGGCGGCTCTGGCGACGACTCCGGCAGCAGGCGGTCTGGTTGGGAGGCGGCGGTCTGCTTCCATTTAGCGCTTTTCTTGGGTGTGTCTTTGGTCCTCTTGTCTGGCTTGTGCTTGGACTCCTTCTCTTTGGGCGTGTCTCGGGACTTTGGTTGAACTCCAATCCAGCCTCCTTCGCCTCCCGGCCGCCCTTCTTGGGAGGGGGCTGTGCCTCTGTCGGCTCCGGCGGGGCTGTTTCAGCCCCCTCCGGGTCACCGCCATATGGTGGATAATCTTGCTGTGCACGTCCTTGGCCACAGGGTGGTACACGAAAACAAAAGTTTACGCTTCCTCATTGTGAAACAAGAAAATTTGAATGCTTCAAGAAGGAAAACACATCAGCTCCTCCACAGTCTTCAGTGTAGGGAAACCCGTATATTAAAGAAAATGAATTGAACAATGCAAGGGTAGAATAATTGTGCACGACACTGAATCCACATTACCGGTGGAAGTCTATCGGCCACCTGGACCTCGCGCCCGAGGTCGTCCAAGCAACGTTGCTGCGCATCCGCCTCCCACGAGGGCAGGGCGTGGAGGCCCCACTGTAGGTTAATGGCGCTCCTTGCCCGAACGGCCAGCTGGGCGGTCAGCACCGGCCGCGCGCTCATCATTACTGGACACCTGGTCCTCCAGTCTCCGAGGTTTCCCTGGCGTTGCTGGACCCCGGGCAGCCAGGCTCATCCCGTGCAGGTCCAGGGTGCCGAAGGGTGCCGAAGGTCCGAAGGTGGCCGAAGAACCTTGATGTTGGACTCCATCACCGGTCCCAGCAGCCGCTGGTGGAGGCCTTGATACAGGGGGTCGGACCACAGTGGCGCACGGCGCACCACCTTGATGGGCGGCCGGTCACGGGGATTACCTGTTTGCAATGTGAAAATGCAAATGCACAGGGGATTCGGGCGACCATTTCCATTCACTCCAGTCATTGGCACCTTGGCGTGCTCTGGCTGCAGGGCGGCGACCTGTGCCAGGTTCTCTGTGGGTAAAAGAGAGAGGAGGAAGCGGAAATGCGCTTCAAGATATCCACCGGATAGAAAAGGCGAAATTGTTTTCCAGTCTGAAGTACAGAAGACTAAATGCACCATCGTTGAAACACATATTACAGGACAAGGATTGCACAACTGATGGTAGGGACATACTTTTTGATGGATGTAAAACATCAGCATCCAGCTCCGGATGCTGCAGCAACCACGTCCACGTCCGCCTGCGCACCATTCAGGAGGTCTCCTGCCTCACATCAAACCCCTTCTCTCTGTGCATCAGAAAACATTGTAAATTCCGAAACTGACCGTGGCAAGCGGAAACACACCTATTGAAGAAATATTTTTTTCAGTAGCATTTTATCACACATGACTTCCTTTCAGTTTAAAATGGAGAACCAACCAAACGAAAGCTGGTTGGTCACCTGGGCGAGTGCTTGGTGGTTGTCCGGGTGGTGGATGGCCTCCAGGCATGTGAATGTGTGCGGGGACAGACGGTCCCCGCCGCGGGCCTCCGTCCGCTTCAAGACCTCCACAGCCTCTGACCCACAGCGCAGCACCGGGATCATGGCTTTCACCCAGATCCCCTTCAAGGATATATGCACAAAAATATTGCATTGAAACGGAAAACGCTTCCAGCTAACTAGTGACAGAAATGCAACACACAAAGAGTCATGGGTTTCACACACCATCCATCTTTCCTTTCATCTATTGAACCTGGCAGTGATTTATGCTTTTTATCATTTCAGCATCCCTCAACAACACACCAGCACACCATCCATTGTCTCACGACAACCCATCTTGTTGTACACCGTCCTCATCAAGTCCGTCTTGGTCATGCTGAAGGGTACCTCGTCCACCTCGGCGGCCTCTTGGTTTTAGGTTTCCTCCTTCAGCAGCCACTGGAGGCGTCCGCCAGGGTTATGTCCATGACGTTCCCATCAATGGCGTGCTGCATGCCGGCCAGCTGCTGGCGTTCCATGATGTGGTGTTCTCCTTCACCACATTTGCACCTGAATTTCTCTGTGAAGGCCAGGGGTGGAAGGTGTCGGCGACCGCCGCGTCGTCGATGGCGGACGCAGCCAGGAAACGATGTTGTTTACTGAGGATGACCCACTTCCCCCGTAGCTGTGAAAAGGAGGTTGACCCACCCACAATTCATCGCAGCCAAAAGTGAAACAAAACATATCAAGAGGGTGGACAGACATCAGACCAATTCTTTATATAATACACTGAAATATTCAATCATAGGAAGTGGAACTCCGCTTGCTCGTCCAACAACCCAACAGATGGGGGGTGTGGTGTGCAGCTCACTCGGGCCAGACGGTCAGCACCAACTTCTGCGGGGGGTTGTTCGTCAATTCGGTGATGAGGTCGTTGACGCGCTCCAGGCGAGGCCGTCTGATTTGACCTCAAAATCCAGCACCAGCTGCCCGGTGCTGCAGGTACAATATATCCATTCCTTTTATTTATTATAAAAAGGTATTCTTGTGGATGAAGTGTTTTTCCACTTCTTTTTGAGTGTGATATTAATTATTAAGAAACAAAGAATTACAAAAGACACATAACCCAAAGTTCACAACGGTGATTTTGTTGATTTGCAATGCTATTTTGTAATGATGTGAGCCAGTCTTGTAATACGACACAAAAAGTCATCCAGTATTGAAACCCTGTTCCCTCTGCAGCCACATCTCCTCGTCCTGCAGCAGCTTCAGGACCGACTGTCCCTGTGCATCTCCCTTTGCCAGCTTCTTCGGAGGCGTGTGTGGATGTCTGTGGGGAAAAAAGTGGAAAATCTGGCCATAAATGATGAATCACTGTGGAAACAAGCTAAAACTAACAGAATAGCATCATTTATTTTGAAAAACTTTCTCTGACACAGACCTAAAATACACTTTATTTTTTATTTTTTTTGCCAATGTTTCAAACTCCCCCTTACATTTCAGCGTATCCCGTACCAAACATCACCAATGGGGGGAAAAACCATATTTGGGAGGCATAAACTCTTTCCTCCATCACAATGCCGGTCATTTCCATGGTATTTTGTATCATTTTGCATTCCTGTAACCCGAACGTGACTGAATAACCAAATTTTCTGAATGGTACTGCAAGAAGTATTCATTAACACGCCGCAGCTACGGGGATGTCCGACGAGACATCGGAAACATCATTGCTTTGCAGTGAACCCATCCAGCCAGCCCATCGGATGCCCCCCGGACACATAGCCGTCTGACAAGTCACCGGTGGTTCGTACAAGGACTCCGGCGGCTCACACAGACTGCTTCCCTCATCCATCTCCATCTGAGCCACCGAAGGCACTACCAGCTCCACAATCACGGTGTCAACGAAGTGGTCCTCCGCTTCCTCAGTGACGTTCAAGCGGTTTTCCGCTTCATCTTCTGGCTGCTGTAGAATTTCTGCAGCATTCTTCTCCGTGCCAAGAAGGGATGAATGGCCTCTTCTTTTTCTTGTAGGATGTCAGAATCCACACATCCCACGTTGCTCTTCAGCCACTCCTCCACGTCCACAGCGAAGCGATGTCTTCGGACGAGGGTCTGCAAAGAATGCCTCAGTACTGGCAACCGCTGCTCAGTGTTAATATGCATTGGTAGCGGATCCGGCGCCATCCAGACTGGGAACGTCTCTGGGTCCAGCAACCAGCGCACGGTGGTGTTCCCCACCCGCTTTGGAAATGGACGTCCATTTCCCACCAGGCCATGCACTCGCCGCGCCATCTCCTGAACCAGCTGCCAGCGGAGGCTACAGGGGGCGCCAAGGTTGAGGAACAGTTGCAGCGTGCGTCACATGCGGGTTCCTCTAGCAGGCTGAGGACAGCGTGGACAGCACGGCCTCGCCCGCCTCCTCGAGGAACGCGCAGCCTGGCAGCCGGGACATCCAGTCCTGCTAACCCAGCAGGGCCAGGGAGATGGTCCGCTGGACTCCGAGGACGGCCTTCCGGGACTCATCAGGCTCTCCAGGTGCACCAGCAGCAACAGGCATTTCTGCAGCACGAGGCTCGCAGTGGTGCCCTTCACCTCGTCTTCCGGCTTTCCCCTCCAGGTGCACCAGACATCGTGTCCCAGGTGCAGTAGAGCCGGAGCATAGAAGACCAGGATGTTCCACAGCCCCTGCAACAACTGGTACGGGTACAACCGCAGCATCTCCTATTGCAAAGCTCGTGTAGTTCCAGTCCGCCATTCGTGTAGTCGGTTGTCAACTGAATCGCAGAAAACATGTCTCGCTCTGCCCAAATGAACATGTTCAACACTCCAAAAATTAAAAGCAAGCGGAATTCCGCTTCACCGTGCTTCTGTGCGATTCAGAGTGTGGCAAAATGGATTCGCGGGACAACAGGATGAAGCAGGATGAAGCGACGACTTCCAGATTGCCAATGAGCTCAGTCAGTTCCGGATGTCCAGGAGACACCGGGAAACTCACAGAACGTGTCATCGTTCCCTGACGCCCGCGTGCTCGAACTGTTCCGCGCCGCTGCACTTGGAGTCTGCGTCGTACGCCACACTGCATACGCCCCAGTGGCCAACTGCCCCAACCATCGAGGACAGTGGGAAGACGACCACAAGAAGGCATCCCCCACCACTTCCAGCGTGCGCCAGGAACACCAATTCAGGCGCACCAGACAACAGAGTTCCACCAAGGCTTGGGCCTCTAGGTCACGTGCGACGAACACGTCGTGCAACAGCTTCCGGCCAGAACCTGGCTGACCATGGTGCAGATAAGCCCGCAAATCCCAAATGTTCAGGACGAGCTCCACACCAGACGACATGTAAGTTTGCTCTTCTGAAGACCAAAAGTGAACAGATTCCGTCCAAGGAAGCGGATAGTCGCTTCCTGTTAGCGATTTACCCTTTCAGAGCCCCTTATACACATACTAATTGTAAAATGGTCACTGGTTTGGTTTTGTGAAGTGGTTTTCCGCTTCATGCAGATCCCATTATAAGCTTTTTTGGTGCTGTTTGTAAGTGACACTTAAATATGAAACCAAAGGGTGCAACAGGATGTTGGTTGGTTTAAATGGGCTCATCCGGAGCGCGAAGTAAGGAAAAATCCTTCCCAATACATGAGTACCTGGGAACGTAGTATCAATTCACGTTGTTGGTGGTACAACTGTCCAAAAGCGTTGGTTAAAAACTTCTTATCCAAAACCGTAGGCTTGCTTTCCCAGAATTTTGATTCATTTTTTCTTCAAGCGGGAAAACACTTGCCTGAAAAGAGTATTTCGAATATTCATCGGATTATTTTTAGACCAACCGCGCGGGTGATCACTGTCACTACTCCACCCCAAGTGACTGCCTGCGTGATCACAGTCACTGCTCTCCCCTGCAGACTGCTCACGTGATCACAGTCACTTCCCGTGTGACAATTGACATCAGATGTATCCGTTATCCCTGGTGTCGGGATATACGCGTTCTGGTCACGGTTGCTGCAACACACCGCTGAAGGGTGAGTGGGAAATACAATGCTTCGGTATATACACCTGCTGTACGACTCTAAACATTCCATCCGCATGTTGCCGACTGCCTGCGTGATCACATTTGCTACCAGCAGATGCTCACATCGAAGCAGATTTCCACTGGATGTCACCAAACATAGAAGCAAAAAGTAGGCTGTCGCCAGTGTGGAACCACAGTAGATTTGATGGGAAGGGGGTGGGCAGTCCCCGCCACATCGCAAACAACTACCACATCCAGCGTTTCTGTATTTCTGCTTCCGTATAGCAGAATTCTGCTTCATCGCTGCCACTACATAATTTTCTGTTTGTCTCCTTGAATTGTTAGTTGTCTTTACAATACGTCTGGTTGAGAACTCACCACAATGAATGTATTAGTCAACATCTGGGCAATTGCAACGTCGTTTTTATTGTTTTCAGTTATGTAATCATGCAGTATTTTCTACCAGTTTTTAATTTTGTTTAATTTGTTTCTTATGTTATGAATAAATTTATTACCAATGAAGTGAAGCGGTTTTTCGCTTCACTGATTTTGATGTCAAGAATTTTGAAAAAATTTGCCCATGCTGTATAACCAAAAAAATTTTGATTGTTTTTGGTATCTTTTTTGGGGTGGTTTTTTTTTGGTATCTTTTTTTGGAACGCTCTTCGGTCAAATTCTGTGTGGGCAATTTACGCCGCCTAAGAATATTTCAGGATTTTGCACACGGAATTACCACCAGTTTTTTCACCCAATTTGAAATTGAATAATCCAAGCTCGTTGTATTAATTTGCACAGTGAGTTGCTGTGTAATGAAAACCAAATAATATAGTTTCAAGTGAGTGAGTGATCACATTCCGAGGTGGAGTGAATAAGTATGCCCGTGGTGATTCCTGGCCGACCAACACAGTCGTCCATTATTACGTACCCTCACCAGAAGTAATCCGCTTTATGAAGTTCTCACGCACCTGAGTTGCCACGGCAGAAAGTCCACTCCCGGTAGTTGTCACACAGGAAATGGGTGTGCTTTCCAGCAGAAAAGTGTCCATCCTGGGGGAGCTCCTGAAGGAATTTACCAGAATTTTTTCCTTTCATGTACATTTATTTGTGTTTTTTTGTGCATATTTGCATTTGTTTGTGTGCTTTTTTTGCATATGTTT
>CAAHFI011530565.1:0-12158 GCA_900893395.1 Euglena gracilis
GCCCCCCCCCCTACATAACCCCCCAAATATAACCCCCCCCAAATATAAAGCCCCCCCCTAGGGGGTTTGGTTTTGCCGCCCAATATAAAGCCCCCCCCCCGATGAGGAGCCAGACACTGGTGTGATTCAGGAAAAGTTGAAATTTTTGGGTGGACACAACATTTTTTCACCAAAAATGCTCCATTTTGTATTATATTGCCGATTTTTGGGGAAAATCAGACGCACACAACGGAAATTTGGCATAAAATTGGCATTTGGGCACAATTAAAGGCCGCCGAAGGTAATAGAGGCACCCAAAAAAGTTTGATTTTCTCAACCAAATATAAAGCCCCCCCGCCCACCTGAGGGTCTTGAAATCCGCCAAATATGAAGCCGGGGGGGGCTTTACATTTGGGGGGTGTTAGTTGTCTGGCGCGTTTTTTTTTTTTTTGATTTTCTGCCTTAGGACATTTTTATTTTCGATTCTGTTTTCAATGAACACCAAATTTGCTCTTTTCAGGTTCGGATATGCCCTTGGAAATGGAACAATTGGGGTTTTATGACCGAGCAAGTCGCATATGGCGATTTAAGAGCAAGCACAATGTGATTTGTGTGAATGGCCACGATTTGGATGGTGACGGAGTTCCGGAGCTCATATCCGGTTGGCAGAACGGCAAGTTTTGAAGTCCGCAGGTGCATGCATTGGTTTTCTGGTCCAGGCATTTGTCTTTTGAAAACAACAACAACAAAAGCCTGCATTGTTTTCTGGTCCAGGCATTTGTCTTTTGAAAACAACAACAACAAAAGCCTCCTGCACTTTCTATTCCCTCTGTTGTGTATTTTATCTGTCGGGTGGCCGAATTTTGGTGGAGATGTTTTCCAGCACCCATTTCCTGGAAGGGATGAAGGACGCAAACCCAGATCTCCCAGGCCCCTCTGGGACCGGGAGTGGTTGGGAATTTTTCTTTTGTTGGATTGCATTTTTTGAGAGCTGCATAATGATAATGTCTACCACACACGCCAGCTGGTGGAAGAGGGTCTCCCTCGTTTCCATTGTGATTGTTTTTTTGGGGGGTACTTCATTCCTCCCTTCTGACCAGCTTCTGCCACTTGCCTTTTTTTTCTGTGTTTGGTCCCTTGATAACCACCTGTTTTCAGCCAGAGTTAATTGTGATTCTTCGGGGGGGGGGGCCGACGCAGCATTTTGGTGAGGACCAATTTTGGGCTTTTTCGTCCAGCTTGACCTCCCCCAACAGTGACCGCAATGGAGAGTCATCTTCAAGGATACCTTCAGCTCGGCAGTGGCCGCCATCGTCGTCGCGGACTACCGCATGGACGGGCGGGAGGAAGTCATCTGCTGCGCGCACAGCGGCGACGTTCGGGCTACCTCCCAGCAACAGCGAAGCCAAAGTGGTGGATGGCGCGGTATGATTTTGAACGTGCAAGAGACCTGGGGAGCTTGTGATTTAGTGGTTGTGTGCAATTTTCTGTTGAGGCCTGGTGTTCCTCTCGGCAGAGCGATGCCACCGCGCAAGTGTCCGATGAGACGTTGAAGATCTTGTTGCAGCAGAAGCAGACCTGAATTTCCAGATCCAGAAGTACGAGGAGAACATCGAGAAGTCCGGAAGGGGAGCAGGATGGCCAGGCTGAGGGCAGGTTCTACAAAGGAGAGTGTCCAGCGTTGAGGTGGGGCGCTTCTGGATTAGAGAGGGATTCGGACCAAGGTGGAGGGTTTTTGAGTGTGGGTGGGGGGGGTGGGGGCCGCTGCCCCCCCCCCCCGGCTGGGGTGCACATTGGGCCCGGCAAACGGCCGGGCCAGAAAAATTTTTCAGCAGTTTTCGGCCAGTTTTGGGTGGGTGTTTGGTGGGTGGGTGGGCGAGTCGTTTCCCTGCCCCGAAGCTGACAAGGAATGTATTTTGCATCAATTTTTTGCTGAATTTTATCAAAGAAACATTTTCCGCTTCAGAGGGCCGGAGGAGATCATTATGCAGATCACAGGTCCGCTTAGTGACCCCCCAGGGGAGGAAGGCATTTTTTCTTCCCCCCCCCTTTGCCCATTGACCACCCCTAATCAACGATCACCCCCGGTCGGGGTTGCTAATAAGTGTGGTGCGTACGACCAACCAGGAAGTGTAGGACCGACCAGGTTGTAGGAACCCGGTCGGTGGACAAAGGGGGAAGGAGGCACGAACTCCCGCCCACACAAACCCCCCTGGAGCCCACCCACCAAAAAACTGGTAACATTGGACATGTGGCCATTGAGGTGGGGTTGACCCTCTTGGGTCATGGATCTACCCCACCTGCTTTTCAAACCTTGGTGAGGCATTGTTCGGATGCCCCTTTCCATCGAAAAGTTTCATTCCTCCTTGGTTTGCTGCCAAAGCCTGAGGTTGCTGCACTCATTTCACAGAGCACAAAAGTTCATTGCCATCTGCGGCCCAACTCTGGCAAAGGCTGTGTGGAACTGGTATGTGCTTATGAAGAGTTCACATATATTTGTGGAGAAATTCGTAGTGGAAAGGTGCAGATGAGTATCTCAGTTTGCGATTTTTAATTTGAACAGCCACAAAGCTGGTTTTGGTCGGTTCGTCGTACTGAAAATCATGTGCACCGTTTCCATTGCCTTCTCCCCACCAGCTGGTGCAGCTGGGGGCCGCCCGCGGCAGTGCCACATTTTGCTTGCGCAAATTTACCCAGTTACTTCCTTATCACCAGATTCCGCTGTTTATCATCCCCACAGGAGGGGGGGGCTCAGGGGCCAACTTTTTGGTGTTAATTTTGGGTCCAAAAAAGCTTAGTGCCAGAAAAAAAGGGCTAAGGTGGTCTTTTTCATGGTCTTGTGGGCGGGGACCCACAAGGCCCTTGGGGGGGAGGGGTCTAGTGAACCCACCCACCCTACCCCCCCGGGTCCAAACTTAAAAAAAAATCTCCAGCCCTGATCCCAGGTTCGTGCCATGAGGACAGAAAAAAATGGCAGCATTTTCAACCTAAACATGATGAGACGGGCTCAAACAAACTTGTGTGGATTGACTCAAAACCACACAATAAACGCTTGCAGAGTTGTGTCAAAACATCAGAGAAATCTAGGAATTATTTCACAGGGAACACTCAAAATGTTGTATTGCCACTCCAACACAAAAATACATCCTCTGTTCATATAATTAAGACAAAAATGAAAAACAAAACGAGATAACGAAATAATTTTAGAACCGACAGGCTTCTTTTTACCACCCGGGTGGTACCTTGTGCCATGGGGTGCCTGGCCATGGTTCAGTCAAATGTGCTGCATTTATGGAGGGACCCCCATCACTATTTTTTACGGGGGACCCCCCAAAATCAGAAGAATCCCAGCCATTATATGGGTGATTGTTTCAGGCATTCAATTTCGATACCTGAAGGTACAACAAAGAATTGTCACAGGCGAAAGACTCCAGCGCACCAGGCGCAGCGAAGTGTTCGAGAGGTGCCAGGGGTGTCCCCACCGTTCAGCACCACCAAGGGATCAGTTGCCCACATTACCAAATTGTTTTTTGTTCTCGGATTAGGTTCTCAGCATCATCTGTCTGGAGAACCAACCAGAAATTCCTGGGCAAGTTGAGAATTAGGTTTCCAGTCCAGACCTCCATTTAGTATGTATCACCAAAATTTTTTTTTCCGTATCACACGTATCACAGCCTAAAAATTAATGTATCACGTGTATCACCAAAAATTTTTTACTGTATCATATATGTATCACCAAAATATTTTAATGTATCACATATGTATCACCAATTTTTTTTAGATTTTTTTTGCATTTTTACATCGAATGTTTTCCCCTTTCTGTTCCGCTTTTCATCCAATTTGTCACCCCCCCCCCACAGAAGATGTTTGTGAACTTTCTTTTCGCTGACACGACTCGATTGATCCTCTATTTCGCTACAACGTTCTGAGAAATGTCACATACAAAATGCTCTGCACAATATCACAACCATAGCTGCATTTTTACGTGTTCACTGGTGTTTCAGATGGTGTTTTTGGTCATTTGGATTTAATGTGGCCTACATGGGTGGGAAATTGACGCCCCCGGGCAATTGTTGTCACCCCCTCTGTGCCGGCCAAATTGTCACCCGGGAAATTGTCACCCCCCTCCGTGCTGCCCGATTTGTCACGCGACAATTGCCCGGGGGGGGGGGCGGGTACAAATTTGTTTGTGCTTCACAACTTTTATTCTATGTTTCACCAAGGAAAATTTGTGTATCATATATGTATCACCAAAAAAATTTAATGTATCACATGTGTATCACCAAAAATTTTTTAATGTATCACATATGTATCACCAAGAAAAAATTAATGTATCACAGATACGTTGTGATACGCACTAAATGGCGGTCTGTTCCAGTCCCAGCCCCTGGGTGTTCCAACTTCTTTGCGCGCAGGTCATCAACGCAACAACAACACGGTCATCAAGGCGGCCATCATCACCGCCGAGTTCCTGTTCGGCTCCAAACGAGAGCTGCATGGTGTATGCCGCCGCCAGGGCAAGGGCCAGCCATAGGGGCCAATGGGTCCCTTTGATTCCTGACGTTGATGACAGGTTCGCCCTGGCTCAGTGCGGTATTCTTTCGCAATGTTGTTTTCATCACCGATGCCTAATTTGGCGGTGATTTTGGACGGGCACCTGGTTTGAGCTCTTATTCATCCATGACATTTGGGCTTTTCAGCAGTTCACGGTTTCAAATTTGGCTTTTTGGCAGTTTTGCAATTCGATTTTTCCCTGCTCCCCGGAATGAATCCATGTGCGAGCCAGCTCTATCCCTGTAACGGGGTCGCCTGCTGCCCTGCCCTGCCTCCCGAACCAACCGAGTCCATTACCGCCACCTTCGCCCCGGAAAAGGATGTGTCCACTGAGCTCCACATCCAGGCGCTGGTGGGGCACAAGATGTCGGATTATTACCACGTGTTTGAGCTGGACTTCAAGCTGCCGAAGTTCAGCATGTACGTCCCTGTGAAGGATTTCCAGAAGGACCCAGAATCGTCGGTCCGCTTCACCATCAACGAGCGGGTCAACCGGGTGGCCATGTGGATGCAGAACTCCTTCAACCTTGGGTGTGCTCCGGAAAGGTCCGATCTCTGGAGGTCAGAAAAGGGGTGTTCCCCACAATTTTCAGTGTGCCGTGAGTTTTGTGGAATTTTGGAAATATCAAAAAATGTGATGCAAGTAAAATTAACTGATGAATTTGTTTTGAAAAATGAATGAATCAAAAGCTGGAATCAAGGGATCCTTGTCGTGCCCATCATGAATTTGAAACAAGACAAAAATTTATTGGAGAGAATAAAATTTATTTGCGGAAGGGAAAAAAA
Organism: Euglena gracilis; assembly: GCA_900893395.1. Classification (NCBI taxonomy): domain Eukaryota; phylum Euglenozoa; class Euglenophyceae; order Euglenales; family Euglenaceae; genus Euglena; species Euglena gracilis. Next base: position 5,320 of record CAAHFI011530565.1, read on the forward strand.
ACACAATTTCTTTTTCATGAAATCTTTTTAGTATTTTTTGAGTTGTTTTTTTTATTCAAAAAAAAACACTGACTTTTTGTGCATTTTTGTGGGTGGGGTGTTTTTTTTGAGTTTTTTTTTCATGAAATTATAATTTCTTTGCAAGAGATTCTTGAAGAAAAAAAATTAATTAATTGAATTAATTAAAAGATAAAGTGCATGTTGTTAGTTTTTTGGATGAAAGTCCCTCAATTATTTTTGATGTTTTTAACATTGGGGGCTTTCTACTTCTTTAGTATGTCCACAAAAATTGGTTATGGGTACATCATGACTGAGGAAAGTAATTTTGGAGCGCGGATGGGGGGAAATTAGATGGAAAGAAGTTTGTTTTAGCTTTTATGAAAAAGGATATATTCCTACTGTTAAGCATGAGAAATAACCCTCCGGTATTTCATGAATCATTCAGAAAAGGATTTTTGGACTTTGAATTTTTTGTCAAAAAATGTCACCCTAAACACAAAAGTCAGAAACAAAAAGGTACATAAAAATATACAGAAAATATTCAAAAATCGCCCAAATTCAAAGACCCGAAAAAAATACGCAAAATCATGATCAAAAATATGAAAATCGGTGGGGGGATAATGCAATTTTACATTGCCTCTGCCATGTGGCACCGGAAGAAAAATTGCCACCTTTCTGGGGGACCAGGGGAGGGTTGGGGCCCCCGGACCACATCCCTCAAAACCAAAGCCTTCCCACAGATCTCATTAGAAATATTGGAACAAAAAAGGGGAAATGGTTTTTAAAGGAAGTTATTTGTTGCATTTTCGGGATTTCAAATCCAAATGTGAAATGCCCTAAGTGTGCAGAACATGACAGTTCTTGGGGCTGATATTTCTCTTCACAGAGTTCCCATTTAGAATCCCTCACAGTGCCACATCCAAAGCCCAGGGGGCAAAAAGAGGTTTTCATCTCTCCTCGTGTCTTTCAATGCACGTCACATTTGCAAGGATTTTTTGGGAACCTGGGACGAAGAGGGGTGGCTGGGGCAGACCCCCTCCTAACGTCGAAATACGACGAGGACTTCGAAAAATTTGCGGTTTTAGAGCCGGTCAAGGGTGAAAACGATGCTGAAACTTTGTAAATATTTTCTGAAGACCTTTTCTTTGGACTCCTCAACAATCCTGATAAAGTTAGGACTTTCAGCCTCCAAATTCAGCATTTGAGAATTCAAAATCCAAATTGGAAAACAAAAAAAATCAATAATAATAATAAATTAAAACAGAATAAATAAAAAGGAAGAAAAGGTTAAAATAATCTGGGAAAATTGCACAGACGTAATGGAAGAGGTTGAGATTCTGATGGATCACTCAAAAAAAACCATTTCTCCAGCAAGGCCCAAACCCAAGCGCTCCAACCTCCAAAACCTGAACCCAAAACCATGGCCTCTAACTGGGGATATCCCAACACCAAACCAACCAATCCCACCTCCCCAATCCCTGGGTCAACCCCACCCCCATCCTGGTGGTTAAGGCCCCCCCCGGGGGGGGGTTGAACCTCCCAACCAGGTTAGTGAGCCCAAGGGAAAACCTCGGAGGCCTGATGCTGCAAATCCCAAAATTACAGACACCTTTTCCTCTTCCATTTTGCCTTCACATTTTGAGAAGGGCTTTGCCGGCCATCCCGTTTCGGTCTCCCCAGCCAGAAGTTGGAGCGGCCGACGGTGCTGGACATGCGCTTCGTGTCCCTCCGGAACGGCCTGCTGTTGGCCATCCACATGTCCCCCGACAACGGCGGGCAGGTCACCATCCGCATCAACTCCATGGAAGTGGCTGGGGAGATCATCCAGGACCTCTGCAGCTTCCTCACCGTCCAGGAGCTGGAGAGCATGGCCGACTTCCCCCAGGAGTTTGAGGAGTTCAAGAAGGTTTGTGGACTTTCCGGGAGGAAGTCTTCCCGCATACATTCTTTTTGGTGATTTGAATCTGTGGATGTATTCGCATCATTGCACCTGCCAGGTGTTGATGAAGGTGGATGAGTACAATGCAGTGCGGTTGAAGTTGACGGCAGAGATGGCAGACAGCTCACACTCAGCCACCTGTAACCTATCTGTATCCGAGTTCCTCTGTCAAACACCAGTATTTCCAGGATTTTTTCTTTTCTGTGATTTTAAGATGAAGATGTCAGCAATGATGACTCCTGATTTTGTTTTTTTTGATTGACATTCTTGATGTGCTCAGCTCAGTAACAAAATGTGGCGTCTTGACAATTTTACGGGGTTCCTAAAAATTCTGCAGCCGTTGGAGACGACACACCCCACGCTGGTTTGTTTGTGATTGTTGCCCCCCCCTCCTGCACGAAGGACGACACCCACCCACCCACCCAGATACCTTCGGTTGGGCGGGACAGACCCATAGGTGCACCACTGGGGGGGGGGGTGCACCACCAACCCACCCACCCACTCTCGGAAAACCCCACCCCCACCAGGGAGGGTCACGAGTGTTGAATGGCTCCACTCCACAGCTCCAGAAAAAGATGGAAAATTCTTGACTCGAAAATATTGATGATGGCAATTTTTACCTTCCTCATCAGCTTGATTTTAAATTTAATGTAGGTCATCAAGGGAAAACCCCACAATCAAAAAATCAATATTTCAGAAAAAAAGTTAACAATAACGATGGACGATATCCGATCCATCCGTTGACAATAGGTGGAGGTTTTCTTGCGCCTGCTAATCTGCAAAAGTACAGATGAGACCACAAATCGACCCAATTTCATTGTTTAAATCTTTTTGTGGTTGAAATTTCATTGTATCACCTTCCCTCTGGTAAAAAAAAAGGGTGTGGTAAAAAATTTGGGGAAATGGATAAAAAATTGGATGCTTGTTCATCGCTCTTTTTTGCCTGGACTGCCTCCCACTTTCAAAGAAATCCAGAACACCTTTGTTTTTGAAGAAAAAAAAATTGCGAAATTCCACATTTTCTTGGCAAGCGATCCAAGGAAAAGAAAATTTTCCACATGCAAGGAAGCTTCAATTTGATCACCAATTTGATCGTTTCCTGCTTTTGAGCCAGGCCAATGACGTCGTTTCTTTGTGCTATTTTGTGTTGTTGTTTTTTTGGTTTGTTTCGTCTTTTGTTTATTTATTCAGTATTTCAGTCGAGTCCCAAGGCTGGTTAGTTAGTTTGTTTTTTTGAGCAACCTCTTTTTTAAACTTTTTTTTGCAAGAAAAAATGGGGGTTTCAACAAAATTGTTTTCAAATTTTTTTGTTGGATTCTTTTGAGGGGGTTCAAACGTGCATTTCAGCCAATTAAGCGTTTTTAAACGCCAGCCCAGGAAAAAAGGAGACCGTTCCCGGCCACAGCACGGGGTGGGTGCCCCCAGCTGGTGAAGGCGCTGGTGATCAAGGCGGAGGACGCCCGCATCCTGAACGACATGAAAGCTGATGAAGAAGATGTACTCCTCTCTGTACGAGGTGAACCGGGAGCTCATCGGGGAGTACATCAAGCGGGCGAACAACCACAACGAGCTCCTCTCCTCCCTCAAGGAGGTCAACGCAATGATCCAGAAGGCGGCTCGCCTGAGGGTTGGAGCAGCCAAGACGAAGGTGCTTTTGTGCCTGGGAAACCGAAGAAGCAGGGTTTACTGATGCAGTTTTTTAGTCATTGTTATTTCTTGCATGTATAGGTTCGCTTTTTTTATGGATGTGCCCCCTCAACTTGCGGGTTGTGCAGGAGGAGAGGGAAGTTGTGCAGAAAAAAAGCCATGTATAAAATTGTTGGAACGAAACCCTGGCAAAATATGCGTCTCCTTTTTTTCTCCTTTTTTTCCTCCTTTTCTTCGCTTTTTTTTTTCCGCTGAGCTGCCGTTTTTGATGAAGTTCATTCAAGACAGTGCTCAGCTCTTTGATTTTCGGTTGTTCGTGATTCACATTTTTTTTTCGAGACAACAGAACCGGGCTGTGGATCACTTGCCGATGAGATTTGGATTTGGATTTGAATCACGTGATGAGACTTCCAATGATTGCTGTCATATGATGTTTAAATCCTTTTGCATTTTTTAGGCAGTCAGCCAAAATTTTCCGACCGATTTTTTTTTGCCCGAAACCTTGTTCAATATTTCTCCCACCGTTTTGCTCCAAGATCGCCAAATTTTTTTTTGTCCAATTTTGCATGTCCAATTTTCTTTGGCATTTTCGATCCACAGGAGGGTCGTTTTTGGTTTGGGTGAACCCCCCAAACAACAACCCCCCCCCCCCGTTAGCGGTTGACCCGAGGAGGTCCCCCAGGCCTCAGGCCCAGGAGCAGTTGAGGAGGGGGGTCCCCCAGGATGAGTGGAAACCCCCCAGATGGGTTTCCCTCTATTTTCAGCGCAAAATGCCGAAAATTTTTGGACCCCAAAAATGGCCCTCAAAAAAGGCCCCCAGGGGCAGGGGGGGGGATATGCACCGTGCAGGTTTTGCAGTTTTTTTTGCAGTTTTCACATTTTGGGTTTTTTGCAGTTTTTTTGCAGGTTTTTTTGCATTTTTTTTCTGAAAAAAACTTTTGCAGGTTTTGTGATTCCAGTTTTGAGGAAACCTGAGGTGTCTTTTTTTTGTCTGGATTATATGTTTGAAGGGTGTTTCTCAAGAAAAAGCATCATCTGTTCATGAGTTGTGTTGTCTACAGTTATTCCACCAATTGTCTTGCCCCCAACTGTCTTGCCAATTGCCTTCCCTCTTAATACAACAGAGATTGGTGTAGCCACCATTCCAAAAAACAGATTGTTTCGGTGACAAGACCACAGTTACTCCCAACCAAAGTTGCTCCAGCCTGTGGTGACAGATGTCAAGGTGCTTATTTTGCCAAGCGTCATTTGCACACCCTGAGCAGATTCAACTACTTATGTTGGGATTCGTAGAGACTAAATACAATAACTGTTTTTTTGTGTAAATTTTTGGTTCAAGTTTGGAGTTGAGGATTTCGAAATTCGTGGGCCCAAAGGAGCACAAGCTCCTGAAGAAGAATGGGTCTTGCCCCAAGCATTGTGGCCAAATCAGACCTCATTTAGTATGTATCACCCCAAAAAATTATGTATCACATGTATCACAGCCTAAAAAGTAATGTTACATAATGTATCACCCAAATTTTTTTAATGTATCACATATGTATCACCAACAATTTTAATGTCTCACGCATGTATCACCATTTTTTTAGAGATATTTTAACGTTTTTACATCAAATGTTTCCCCTTTCTGTTCCACTATTCATCCTTGTTTCCTTGCCTCTCTGCTGACAAATGGAACATTTTTCTTGTAATAATGTTTTGGAGGCATACCATTGCTTAGCACCTGTCCCACCCTACCCCCGGGGTGACTGGTTTTTTCAGAGTGACTGAATGGTTTTCTGGCCAAGACCCCCCTCCCCGGGTGGGGTAGGCCGAAAATGAAAAGTGGCTGGCCTGGCGCCGAAGGCGCCGAAATTTTTTGCATTTTTTTGAGACTTTTTAGCAATATTGCCTTGCCAACATGAGCGCATTCAAGAGTGGCCGATCCCCCCTGGGGGGGTAAAGTGACTGACTGGTTTTTTGGGAAAAAGTGACTGACTGGTTCTTTCAGTGGAAAGTGACCCCCCCCCCCCCTGGGGGTCGCTGAGCAATGTTTGGAGGACAGCTACGCGGAGCTGCCGCAACGTGGGGACGAGGGCATCCTTATTCGCCTGCTGGAGAGGGTTTTTCATCAGAATCTGCCCCCACCCAGAAAAGAAATTGAAAGTGACACTGCCCACCCAAAGTAAATTGCCAACAGTTCTGTATGGAATGGAAGAATGGCCGAGATTGGTTGCGTTTTTTGAAGCATCCCGTGGCATGTGGTGTGCTATTTGCCATCAATTCGTCAGAATCCAAAAGTGATCCGGAAGTAATGGGATGGGTCAGAAAGGAATTGTCTTGCAATGCCAACAAAAGTGTACATTTTCCGTAACATCAAATCACATAGCGAGGGAAAGTATCATCTTGCTGCAAAGGCCATGTTGAATCGACCACAAACAGGTCTGAGCCAATCCCTTAATTCCATCCGCTTCCAGCTTCCATCCGCTTTGATACCGTAAGCAAAGATGTTGTTTAAAACCGTTTTGTGGATGGTGAAGCATGGAATCGCCAGGGGGGGGGGAATGCGCTGCGCATTTTTTTGCATTTTTGCCATTTTTTGCACATTTCCCCCCATTTTTGCACATTTTCCTTTTTTTTTGCGCATTTTTTTGCGCATTTTTTTGCCCAATTTTGCACATTTTGCCATTTTGCACATTTTCCCACCCAAATCACATGCTCACGAATTTTGCCCACGTTCAAACGACCCGTTTCTGTAGCCAACGAACCCATTTTTGCACTTTTTTTCCACCACAAGGGACCCGCCTCAAGAGAAACCCTTGGGTGATGAGGTGTGGGTGCTCATCCAATGACGAAGAGGACATTAGGGGTTTAGAGACCCCACATTGACACGTAACCAAGGCGGGAATCCCACTCCCCTGGTCACAAGTAAGGGCACCATGGCTGACATTGTTGGTTATGGTGAACGGAGAGTGACCGCCTTGGTCATGCATTTTGGCCAAAATGCCTTCATTTGAGCTCTTTTTTGGTGATTTTGGTTTAATTTTGGGTTTACTGTTGGAAATTTTTCTAAGTCCTTTTTCCCTTAGGAATGTCACAAACTCAGCGCATTTTTTTGCGCATTTTTTTTGCGCATTTTTGCGCATTTTTCCGAGGGCCGTCCAGCGCATTCCCCCCCCCTGAATCGCCTACCAAAAGCTTCGTTCATTGTTAGAATTGCAGCATTTGAATGGGGCGGTGTATGATTTGTGTTATGCATCCAGCTGCACACCTG
>CAAHFI011531113.1:0-17207 GCA_900893395.1 Euglena gracilis
TGCGTAGGATCTTGTTTTGAACTCTCCTCTTCCGTCGACCTTTTTCCAAAATCCTCCTTCGTGGCGCTTTTAATTTGAAGCCACAAGCATAAAACACATTGTGTACCAAAGCACCAAGGCCAGCCTGTGCAGAAGGTAAGGCATATGTACACCAAAAAGTCCGAACGTCACAGTAAGGAATGTTGCTGGGTGTGGTTGGGCGGTTGGTGGGGGGGGCGTTGGGGAAGACTCCTTTGTGGAAGGCCCCCCCCATGAAGGACACATGGGCCAATTGTGAGTCAGGTTCTTGCACCTTTCTTTTATGAGCAAAGGGGGTCTCTTTCATCCACTGCCCAGGGAGGTCAGGGGGGGAAGGTAGCCAAAGCCACCTTTTCAATCCCCCCCTTGGTGGAGCAAAGCCCCACCAAGCACACACAAAGGGGGCTCAAAAGACTTGGCTGAAATTCTCAGGCGAACGTCTTTTTTTTTTTGGACTCGTGAACGTGGGCCGTAAAATCGGCATCAATTGTTCACTTTTTTTTTGGTCAGGGGGCAGTGGAAGAGAAATCAAAAACTTTTTACACCAGCCAGCCTGTCTGTGTCGTGTGTTGGCTGCTGGGGGGTTTTCTTTCTCTTTCCCGTTTGCTCTCTCTCTGGCCTTTCTTTCTCTCACAAAAACTGGGAAAAGCCATAATCAAACATCATCTGAAATCAATCCAACAGACATGAACTTGAAGTCCAACAAAGAACAACAAATCAAAGAACAACAAAGTCAACGAACAACAAAATGAAGAACGACAACTCTATCTTCATCAAAATGATGAACATGAAAACTTTCTGAAATGAACATGATGAAGAAGAACATGATGTTGATGAAGTGACTTGTTGTTGGTTGGTGGTCTGGTGCTGCGGCGAACCTGTGGTAGAATCATGGCCTGGCCAAATGGCATTCGAATTCAGGCTGATTCCACTCTTAGGTGCAAGACCTAAGTGCCTCTGGCCTGTGGCTTCTGCACCCAGACATCCTCTCCTCAGCAGCTGGGCTGGCACTTAGAAAAGAGAGGGGTTATTCTGCTTTCTTGGCTGGTTGTGCATGCTGGGGTCAGTTTCTGATGCCCAAGGCACCAAATTTCATGGAAACAGTTTGACTGTGAAAACTGGACTGGGTTGGGTATTCACATTCTTCTGCACTTTCATTCAAAACCTCTTGCAACCATTGTCCTGAATGTAATTCTGAAAAACTGAGTTCATTCTTCCACCTGGCAAAAAAAAACTTCTGACTGGTTCCCATGTTGATGAATGCACTGGGTAATTCTCCCACTTTGTCAAAAACCTCCAACCATTTCTGAACTTGTGATCCAAAATGGCTTCAACATTGTAAAAACCCATTTTTGCAGCCTCCATTTCTGAAAACTGTCTGGCTGTTTTGGGCAAATCTGAAACACATTCTGAAGCAAAACTGCTGACTTTTTCTGGTTCTGGCTGTGAAACTGGGAAAACAGGCACAGAATCTGCAGAAAAATCTGCAGCAATGGGCTGCAGTGTTGGGGCCACAGGCCCAGGACTCCTTCATGTTGAAGTTCTTCTTGTGGAAGTTGAACAGCATCATCACCAACATTTTGAACATCAACATTTTGAACATCAACAGCAAGTCAACAGCAGCAGCTGCAGCAGCCTGCTACAAAGGTCCTCCAGGACCACTCTCCTTGAAGTTCTCTTTCTCAACTCCGACTTTTCTGCCAAATTCTCTTGATTCTCCTCTGGGTTGACCAACTTCAAAATTTGATTTCTTTGAATTGAAACTTGGTTCTGGCCCTCGGGCCTTGCTTCTTGTAATCATCTGAGGGGGAAAAAGAAGAAACTGGTTCTTTCTGGGTTTGGGTCCTTCTGGTCTTTCTGGGGGTTCGTCGCGTGCGCTCGGCCGTGCGTCGCGTGCTCGTTCGGCTGTTCTGGGCCTTTCGCCTCGCGTTTCCTGTTCTGGCCTTGTTCTGTCGTGTTCTGGTTTTGTCGTGCGTTCGTCGCGTGCGCCTCTGTGTGCGTCGCTTGCGCGTCGCTGTTCGCCGCCTGTTCCTCGGTCGTCTGTGTGACCTGTGAATGAAGCAGGGTTTGTGCACCATCAAATTCCTCACACTCCTCTGACAAAAACGAAGTGTCATTGTGTGGGTCATGGACAGAACTCCAGTGTTTCACTTGGGAGAACGAAACTTTCACCAAACCTCCCAATGATGGAGATGCCAAAATTTGCAAAGAGTTGTAGTGCACTTGAACAACTTTGTAGGGTCCAAACCATGGACTGGCGATCTTTTCGACTTTTCTCTGGGGCCATCGAGACTTGTGGACGAGAACAAATTGACCAATTTCATAAACGGCAGGTTTCCGAACCTTGTTTTCCGCTCCATCGCCAAAGATCCGAGATGTTTCAGCCTCAAACTTGCCTTTTCTTGAAGCAAAAGCTGTTCCAAAATCCAATTTTCGACAGATGGCTTTCACACGGTTCTCCAACACTTTCGAATTTCCATGGAGATCGACCGAGGAAAAGTTCTGATGGAGACATTCCGTCGAATTGAAATCTGGCTGTTCATCACAAAATTGACGTACAGAAGCAACTTTGGCCAATCTTTTGTACCCGTTTCGTGCACAAGACATCTCAATGTTTGCACAAACGAACGATTTTCTCTTTCCATCAAACCGTTTGATGAAGGATGCCTCGGAAGAGAAAACGAAACCTTGATTCCGAGTGATTTCATGGCCTCTTGGTAAAAACCGGAACTTGACTTGAAGCGAATGTCATTGTCACTCAAAACTTCGTTGGGGCGACCAATTTTTTCCACCCATTCTTTCAAAATCATCTTCAAGACTTTTTCACCCGTCACTTCTTTGTGGCATGGGAGGTACAAACAAAACCGACTCAAACCATCCACAATGCCCAAAGCGTAATCAAAAGAATTGAATTCATCAAGGGCGACAAAATCGAGAAAAATGATGTCATTGCAAAGGGAGGAATTGGCAAACAACCCAAAAGTCCACGATCGGCTTGTGAACTTGGCTTTGACATGACACACGTTTGACATGAACCCAAAACATTCCGAAACAAACCGAACAAATCCTTTCTCGAGAGGGATGAATGGAAATTTTGGAGAAATGACCAAAGCGTACGTTCGGGACCGGGATGACCATGAGCTCGATGTAACCACGATGAAACTTGGGGAAGACTTTCCTTGGGAATGGCCAATTTTTGCTCACAAAAAAGTTTGTCTTTGGCCTTGAACCACAAACAATCATCGATGACTTGAGCTTTCCATGGTTCCAATTTTCCCAAACCTTGGCAAAGTCACTCGATGGGTAATCCAATGGAAAATTGAAGTCTTTCATCTCAAACGACAAAACTTGCAAAGAAAGATCCAATTGGGAGTCCATCTTTTCGAATGCATCTTTTGCGAAATTTTCGAATTCAACGTTGAACTTTTGGTCAAAATGACTCCTTGACAACCAATCACACCACTCATTCTTCATTCCGGGTGTATGCACAATCTTGATCTTGAATTGACCCAAAAAACAAAACCAACGTCTCAATCTTTGATTCACGGGGGTTCTTTGACCAAGAAATTCTTCAGGGCCTCATGATCACAAAACCAAACAACCGGCAAACCTTGCAAAATTCGACTTTGGATTGAAAAAAATCAGCACACCGGCCAAAAGTTCTTGTTCAAAGTTGAATACCGGGACCTTGTGGGGCACCATTTCCAATTCCAATGTCCAATGGGCACCAACCGAAATTCATTTGGGTAATTGTGAATGAGCACACCTTCTTTGGACATACCTTGGGTTGCGAAACCTTGAGGGACTTGAGAGGGATCCAACGATTGCCATTGAAAAATCGTTCCACCTCCCCCCCGGTCAGAGGCATCGGTGATGACAACCATTTCTCCACATGACCGTGGTACCCCAAGGGGCACCGCATCCAAGACTTTTTGCTTGATGTCCTCGACGAGCTTTTCTTCTTTTGGGTCCAAGCAAATCTTGCATTTTCTTGAGAAGATCGGTCAAATCCGCACTTGAAAATGTGAATGCTTTCACATGGCGACGAAAAAAGTTGCAAGCTCCCAAAAATCACGGAGGTCTTTCAAACTTTTTACTTTGAAATCCACCAAAGCTTGAATCTTTTTCTCACTTGGCCTCCATGATCCCATTGAACCGAAAAACCAAGGTACTCAATGCTTTCTTTCAAAAAGTCACACTTGGTCAACTTGATTCGGAGCTTGTGCTTTTTCACCACTTTGAAAAGTTCCTCCAACAAAAACAAATGTTCGGGGATGGTCGATGCTCCCACCCCGACATCATCGAAAAATGCTCCCACAAAACATTTCCTTTGGCCATTTTTCGGTTCCAACAAATTTGCAACCTTTGGATTTTCCTTCATTTCGGAAACCACCCTTTCCATGAGTTCTTGAAAAATTGCGGGGCGGCTTGAATTCCAAAAGGCATGCAATTCCATTGCCAAACTTGACCATTGGGGTGACAATGCGGTGAGTTCTTTTGCCCTTTCATTCAAACCGACTTGCCAAAACCCACTTCTTAGGTCGAGTTTTGATTTCCATCGACATTGGGCCAAATTTTCTACCATTTGTTCCATGTTTGGTAAAAATGCCGAATGACTTTTCACATGGTCGTTGACCTTTTTGTATTGGCCCACCATCCTTTTCGATTGGCTTTCCTTCTGTTCCACAAAAATGTTGGAGAACAACGGTTGGGGTCTTTCCTTTGGGGTAACTCTCCACCAACCACTTTCCACCAATTCATTCACTTGTTTGTGAATTTCCATGGAATCCTTTTCGCTCATTGGCCAACATTTGCCACGGATCACCGGTGTACGTCCCACCCCGGCTTTTCTACTTATGCTTTCCTCCCGAAAAGCCCGTGGGGGGAGTAACAATAAAATTTGCTTCCCTTTTCCCCTTTTGAATGCAAAGCACACAAGCAGAAGAATTGGTGGGACCGCAGTCCCTTATATGAAAGTGACTTTTGCTCTTTCGAGCTTTGTAAAAGAAAGAAATAAAACTTGTATTCAAATGGGACTTCGCCCTCAGAATTCTAAAAGAGAATTGCAAAGCACCAAACCCAATAACCTTGAATTAGGAACCAGTTACTTTCGCTAAGCTTTCGCTAGCTCTGAGATTATCTCTTTGTCTTATGGTTTAACCATGCCACTGTGTACAGCCCGGCCGTAGCCAGATTGTAGGCCGTAGCCCATTGTATCTGGTACACAGTGCCATGGCAGAATGGCTGCCTGGTACACATCCCCCTCCCAGGGCTCTGCCCGATTTCCCTTCTGGACCAGGCCAGTCGGGATGCCAGGCACAGTCCCAGGTTCAGGGAGACAGTACCAGGATACCATGGTCTGGTTCCCAATTACGGTTACCGTGTTTGGAGCACAAAGCGCAAAAGAATTCTGGCGCGCATGCTGTGCTTCGCGTGTCTTCTTACTTGACACCGTAGTGTCTTTGTGGTCTTGAATCTTCGCGATCAACGTGTTATCCACCAAACTTAAGGCGATTCCGCCATTGTGTCTTGAAACGGTGTTGAACGCGATGATGAAGTGCGTATTCACGCTCGAGACTTCGCTCATTATGTGGGACTACGCCCATTTCAGCCGTAGCTGATTGTACGAGGCAGGAAACCCTCAACGTTTGCGGGTTTCCTTGAAGTACTCACCCATGTGTGGGTCTTGTACCAAGGTCATTTCGTTGGACGTAAGTCTAGGTATCCTTGTCAGGATCATCCATGTTGATCCGTGGGATAACCCAACTTTTGACTTCTTGTATTTCCTTGGGCAGTTCGGTTTTGAGCATTTCAGCTCGCTTGTGGAGGTACATCTGCAAATTTTCCCAGAAAACTCTCGGAAAAGTTGCAGGCATATGTAATAGTTCCATCTTGGATGGTTTGCTGGTACCTGTGGTGGCATCCCAGGCAGAGCGTTGAAATCAACGTTGTGCGCGCGGGATGCACAGGCACAGCGGGTTATGTGTGGTTTCAGAATGGTCCAACCCATTCTGAGTAATGTTCGTAACCATGTCGTTCAGGTGGTAGTCAGGCAATAACCATCGTTGTGTGGTTTCCGAAACCGTTGAAGGCTTTGTAAAGAGTGGGTAAATGACTCGTTTCCAGTCATCATCATTGAAGAGTAGGGGCAATCGCCCTTTTGTACATTCCACAGCAAGTCTGATTCCGCGGAATCAGTTTGGAAGTCAAAGGCGATTCCGCCGCGGTCAAAAGCCTCAGCTTTCTTGAAGCTTTTGTGTTGGTACATTTGTCGTTTTGTTTTGTAGAAATTCAGGAAATCTTCCAGAACGTCCTCGCTTCCGGTACGATCTTGAGATTTCCGCCATCTGCGGGCAACCATATGTCTGCCCGTAGGCAGTTGACACAGAAAACTGGTACGTCACGGTCTCTGTCCTCTTCCGACCACCGGAAGTTGTTCAGTTTCTCCAGGCAAGGATGCAATCACCGCAAATCAAAGCGGCTGTATTTGGAACGAATTCATTGTGATGAAAATTTTTCGTTTGTTGTCCGCATAACAGACATGCACAGCTGGCATGCTGTTACGAATGTTGTGACAAACAGTACAGAGCCAGTTGTTGGCCATTCGGCCTATTGTCAAACAGGAATGTTTCCCCAAGGTATTGGGCAAACACTCTTGGTGATCTGGCATTGTAGAATCGCCAAATATGGCGAACATAGTAGTTGTACTTCTGTTCGTTGAAGAACAGTGGTTCAATCCACTTGTTCAACAAATTCCGCGTTCGCGGGCAGATTGTATCATGGCAATGCGTTCTTCGACGCTCGGCAGGTTGGAGATAATGTCTTCTTGCCAAAGGGTGGCATTATCGTCAACCGGCATGTTTTCCTCTTGCGAGGTCTCAGACGTTGTATCTTGTCGAGTTCTACCTCGGAGGGTAGAAGTGACCCGGCTTTTCCCGGCCACTTCGGTATATGTTGGTGCTGGTGTGGTAGCAGCTGGGGTCTTCGCCCGCTTTCCTGATTTGCTACCACTCCCAGGTGGAGGTGGTTTTGGTTCGTTGTGTCGTTCAGCAGGTTTGCACGGTTCTGCAGGCTGTGGTTTAGCCTTAGGCTTACTGCCTTTCTCTTTCCGCTGTGGCGGAAGGGGGCGTTCTGCAGGCGACTTTGGAGCAGGTTTGACCGTTGGTATGGTGGTAGGTGGTACGTCAGGAGCCGTCGGTACCACCTGTTCAGGTGTGTGTACCACTACGGGTGTTGTGTTATGTGGTGGCGTTTGTTCGACCGTAGTCGATTCGGTTGTTGTCACCACTTCGGGTGTTTGGACATCAGGAGTAGAGCTGGCCGCGTCTGCTGCCAGTGCTGTGGTGGAAGCCGTAGCTTCTTGTGTTGGTTTCTCGCCAAGTCCCGTGTCACGGGGACTTCGCGTTGAATAAGAAGACCTCGATCGCACCATTGCAACCATCGAGGCTACGCCACCTCGGACGCTTCCGAGGACGCGTTCTGCAGCGCGTCCGATTTGTGGTGGTATGAGTATAAAGTCGTGTGGGTCTTGGTATCTGTCGATACCTTCCCGTTGTTGTCTTGTGATCAGTTCGCGAAATGCGATTATCTCAGCATCAGTTACTTCCTGTCCAGCTTCCGCATGTGCGGGAGTAGGTGGAACCACTTCTGCCGAAGGCACTGCGGCCGTTGTGGAGTCTGCAGGCACTTCGGCCATTGTAAATTCTGCAGGCGCGTCAGGTTCCGCGTCTGGCAATGGTGTTTGTGGTCGTGTTTGAGCAGGCGTTGTAGCTGGCACTTCGGCCCTTAGAGCATGTTGTACGCCGGCATCGTCGGGTTCAGACTCCACAGATGCGGAGGAGACGGAGCGTGTACTGTGTTCATTGTCTGTCCCTTCTTCCATTTCCTCATCGCTGGATGACCCAGAGGAGGAAACGGACGAAGAGTCTGAAGAGTGTACGGGAGTGTGTTCCACAGACATTGTAGCTGTAGGTGGAGGTTGTGGCAAACGTTCTTCCGAACGTTTGGTTGCAGGCTTCGCTGCTGCTTTGGCTGTTGACGTTGTAGATGATGGAGCCGTTGGAGATTGTTCAACTGCAGACTGCGCTGCTTCGGACTCCGCCGGCTGAGGTTCAGGGAGTTTTATACGTGGTCGCAGACGGAAGTTTTGCCATCCGACAAATTTGTTTCCTCCCGATCCGCGAGGAAGCCAGTCCAGTATTGGGATGGCCAACCATCCTTATTTGTACGTTTGCCCTTGAAAAATGGGGCAAAGTCCTCTCCTCGGAGGGTTTCGCCAAACAGGCGTTTGATGTACTTCCGTTTTCCGTCTTCGTCCCATTCGGGTCGAAGAGGAAGGTATTCTTGTGGGAGTTGTTGTTTTGGGTTGAATAAATTGTAGATTTCCAGAGCATAGGACACCCATGCTCTCCATGGAACGTCTGCATGTGCAGAAGCATTTGTCGGTGGTTTCGTCTGGCGTATCCGATTTCCCTAACTTCGAGGGGATTGTGACAGATGTGTCCGAGTAATCTGCGTTGTTGTTGGGCCTCCGCCCATTCGCGTTGGTGGGGCTGCGCCCTTTGTGCGTTTGGCGGTCGGTTGTCCGACCGCGCACACCAAAGCCCCAGAAGTCCACGGGGAACTTGTGGTGGCAGTGGGTGCACCAAAGCACGAATTTTTGTGGGTATGTCAGGTCTATTCCGACCACTTGGAAGTGGGGCCGTAGTGTTCGTTGAGGAAAATTTGTAGTTGTAACAGACCATTGTCGTTGTTCAGATTGGATATATTGTTGTTCTACCGCCGCAAAAGCAGCGCGTTGGCTACTGCTACTAGGCAGATCGTATCTCCTTGGGGGCCGCGGTTGCGGCACCGCAAACTGTTCATAGGCAGATTCCGTTTGTTGTGGAATCATAGGTTGAGATTGTAAGCCACCAAGTGTCGTTTGTTCTGGGGCAACATGCGGAACCGCATGTTGATCACAGGGGATTTGCCACTACGGGCCTTGCTGCCGGAGCAGCTTGTAACGGAGGGGCTGCCACTACGGGCCTTGCTGCCGAAGCAGCTTGTACATGCGAACGGGGACTTGCTCTCCACGAGGGAGTGCAAGTCCTCGTCCTCCCGAAGGAGGTTGTGGGTGAGGGGGTCCTCCCGTAGGAGGTTGTCCAGGGGGAACATACGGTTGGGAGGATGGAGGACCAGGTCCCCTTCCTCCAGATCCATCTTGAAAAAAAGCAGATAGTAGCAAGTGCTGAGCTGTGGGGAAACAGAGAAATAAGGCATTGTACGGTAACATTGTACGCATGCAACCAAGTGTACACAGAGAAAAATGTTTTCGTATGTTTGCAATAATTGTAAAATCAAAATTGTATCTCCAAGTGTAAAATGGTTTATAGGACCGTAGTCGTTTAGAGAAAAGTCCATCGCTAGGACAAAATGGTTTGGCATCCGCCCATTATACATTCCAGGATATGGACGAAATCTTGTACATCCTTTGTATATCCTCCCTTAGAAGGTATTTACAGAAATGTCAATGTTGTTTCGTTTGTTCCATAGCTTCCAGTCTTGTTGGATGTAACCAACAAAACTAGTTGCTGGTTCCCAAGTGTCCTCTTCGGGACCATATCCTTTCCACCGCACTTTCCAGTAATGTACACCTCTGTCTACTTTGTGGTCGAGGATTTTGTCAACGACAAAATCATCTGTCTCAGGCAGTTTTGACCGTGGTTTGAAGTAGAGACAGGGTATGGCTTTACCGTTTGGTGGAGTCAGGTATGGTTTGAAGTCATCCATGTGCACATCCTCGACACCGTTGGGTAAAGCGACTTTGTAGCGCCCACTTGTACCCAACCGATCGAGGATCTCACATGGTCCGATCCAGAGGGGGTCCAACTTCGTGGATTGCATGCGGGTTCTACTGTTCCGAACCCACACGCGGTCACCTGGGTTGTATATCGTGATTTGTAATTTGTAAGAATTGTTTTTGTTTTTGTAAG
Organism: Euglena gracilis; assembly: GCA_900893395.1. Taxonomy (NCBI): domain Eukaryota; phylum Euglenozoa; class Euglenophyceae; order Euglenales; family Euglenaceae; genus Euglena; species Euglena gracilis. The sequence continues at coordinate 9,993 of CAAHFI011531113.1, forward strand.
TGTATAGCGACTACGCGCTTTTGCACATCCGTGCGCAAGTTCTACTTCAGAAAACCATGTTTCGCAACTCACGCTAGAACGAGCAGGTCGTTCTGACGGGATGTCGCCAATGGCTGGGGGATCACGTCCGAAGACGATCTTGTACGGTGAGTATTGTATATCAACCCCGGTAAAGTGTTGATATAAAATAAACACCAGGGTAATACTTGTAGCCAGGCATTGTGCGATTCGGCCAGTGAAAGTCGTAGCATGTTGACTACAGCTTTCACTGCCGCTTCAGCGCGACCATTGCCTTTTGGACAATAAATGATAGAAAAATGCTGCTCAATTCCGAGTAAACCGCAAAGAGTTGTAAAAAATCGGAAGAAATCAAATGGTCTTGATCACTCACGATTTCATTCGGTAAACCCATGAGGCAAATGCATCTTTCTAAAAACATTTGTGCCAAAACTTGTGCTGTCAACCCTGCTTTCTGGCATGGAATGGCTACAATGTACCCACTCAGCCGACAGACGACAACAAGAATGTAATCGTAAATTTTGTCATCTGTTCCTTTGCAAGGTTCGTTCCAGAAAATCCATGCAGAGGGATGTAAAAATGTCATTTGGTACGGGGAAGAAATCCATCGTACCAGGGGGGTACCTCTGCGCGGTTTCACAGCTTGACAAATTTGGCACCGTTGCGAAATTTGTAAACAGCGCTTATACAACTCTTTTTCGGTCAGGGTTGTACAGTACCTGCGACCCACCAAGAAAGAAGTTTGGGGGCCCCAGGGTGACCTTGGTTGTGATAACATAAAAGTACGTCATCAACCAAGTCACAGGGTATGCAGTACTTGTAACCGGTATCATTCCGAAAAATCAAACGTAAAGGCGATAAGGTATAATTCTCAACCAATTCACCATTACGCAATCTTTGTACGACATCATTGTAAAAATCATCTTGGAATAATCCCATTCTCAAAAAGAGAGGGGATGGGATTCTGATCGCGTGACCCGGCGGGGGCCCGGCATTCTGCCGCGTTGTCGTTTTCCCCGTACGGGGGCTATTGGCATCCGCCGCCAAATCCGCGAGACAGGAAAATTGTCAAGTATTGTCAGCGGCGTCTGCGCGCCTTGCGTATTCGTCGGCTTCGCGACTTCCGTGGAACGTGGCATCACCCTCGTCAGGGTTACCAGGGTAATGCCAGGGTGCACGTGAAAGTGGGTCTGCGACTTTTTGAGTATGACCTGGTGTGTAAACTACCACCAGGTTGAATTGACTCAAAAATTCGTGCCAACGGCATCTTCGGCCAACTGAGGACATGGCTTTGTTCAAGTCTTCGGTGTACCAGTGTTGGAGAGACTCATGGTCTGTCAACACTAGTATTTGTACGAGTGAACTGGCGACCCAACTTCGGAATTTTTGTAGGATAAGGACAATGGCATACGTCTCCTTTTCTCGTATGCTCCATTTGACTTGTCCTTTTCCGTCTTCACCTTGTAGCTTTCTGCTGAAGAATGCTACAGGGCGCAGTTCATTGGACGAGTTATGTTGACTCAACACACCGCCGACAGCATAGTCGCTGCTGTCGACCTCCAGTACGTATGGTTTGTACGGGTCGGCAATGTCAAGTACAACGTTGTCCAACATCAGTTGTTTAATTGTCGTTAGCGATTCTCGCATTGTATCATCCCATTGTATCTTTGTATTGTCAGGAGCGCGATTTTTGAGTTGTCGCGTCAGTGGTACCGCGATTTTCGCGAAATCCTTCATGTAAATCGCGTAATACTGCGCTAAACCCAAAAATCCTTTTAAATGGGTGATTGTCTTGATGTTTTCAGGTGTCCACTTCTTTATAGCTTCGAGTTTGCTTGGAGATGCTCTCCTTTGTCCGTTAAAGAATGTGTCCACAAAATTTTATCGTTTCGCGAAACAAATGCATTTTCGCACCTTTGACGAAAAGCAAATGTTTTTGAAACGTTGTCAGTACGGAACGTATATCGCGGTAGTGAATATCAAGGATATCACTACCCGAATTTGTAAGTGGAGGAGGTGTGCCAATCAGCACGTCATCAATGTATACCATTGCAAACGGTAAGTCTCGTAAAATCCATTGTATCATTCTTTGGAACATGGCTGGGCCATTCTTAACACCCATTGGTAACACCGTCCATTGGTAAACTCCGCGGGAGGTTACAAATGCGGTGTATGGTTGTGAGTCAGGGTGTAAGTGCATCTGGTGAAAACCATCCTCTAAGTCGAAAATCGACCAGAGGCGGTTTTCCGCTTGTTTTGTAATCAGGTCTTCGATAAGTGGTAACGGAAATGGATCGTCTTTTGTCTGTGAGTTCAAGTATCGGTAATCCAGCACAAGTCTCCACTTCTTCTCTCCAGAAGCATCGGGAGGCTTGGGTACAACAAAAGCTTGTGAGGTCCACTCGCTTTTGGAGGGTATGATCCATTTTCGTTCAATCAGTTTTTCGATCATTGTATTGAGAGCTTGTTCTCTTTCGCCTGAACAGCGAAAGAATTTTCGGTGCATGGGCTGTGCACCTTCTTTGAGTTCGATTTTACAGACACCAAAAGGTCCGCGAATTGCAGGATCTATGTCATGGGCATAGATAGGATGTTCTAAAACATCACTGAATTCGCGATTGATCTTTGTACATAGTTCTTGTGATTTGGATGTTGACCACCGCTTTCTATCACTGCGGATAGTTGGTATATTTGGTCATTCTGACCTTTATCCCGTAGGAATTTGTCAGTGTGGTCAACAGTTCCGAATGCATCAAAGAAACAAACACGAAAAATGATTTCTTTCAATGGTGGTAACATGACACCGCAAAAATCTTCAAACAGGGGTGTCATTCGGTAAATCCCACCACTGAAAAGTGACATACGTCAGTTGTTGGAACCATTCCGCTTCGGGATTTATAGGAATCAGTAGCACACCGCGTGCTTGATCCCGAAGGATCTTGTCAACGACAAGAGGGATAAGTTTCAGAGGTGGATGTAGCCACAGGACCACATCACCCCAAAACTTATCAAACGCATTTGTATGGCTTGACCAGTAATTGGATAAACGAGAATGTGCTTTGGACGAAAATGTGTCAATCTCCAATTGTAGGTCCATCGACTTCGCGATTTGTGCGATTTTGGAAAACCAAGTTTCCAAAATGCGGTATTGTCCAAAATTGAACGCATTCCAGATGCGGTTCGCGAAAACTGTTGCGGTTTCAGTCCTATGGAGGGCTGAAACACAGTTTACCGAGCCACATCGGTAATACGTTGTGTCCGAAGACACTTCATCGGCATTATACCAGGTGTATCAGGTGTATTGTGAGAGGACAATTGTCGTTGGCATTCTGCCACTTGTATGCAGGGACATTGGAGGGGTTGGCATTCTGCCATTCGGGGTCAGAGAGATTGGCTTTCTGCCATTGGAGGTCCTGCTGCGCGATTCTCGCGATTCCGAACAGGGACGCGATTCCGCGTTTGTCCAATTGTCGATGTACTTCAACACACAACGGGTAAACCCGGTGTGTTGTGTTCTCGTTCAGCGGTCAGGGTAAACTCGGTACCGGTTCCGGTACCAAGTGTACTCTGGTTGTTGTGTAAAGCGATTAGTTTGGAAGGTTCAACAATACATCCACAGTCGAAATCAGGTTGTGTGGAAATTCTCCGGCAATGTGCGCATTGGTAGGAAGTGTCGGTCTGGTAGTGCATGTCAGTCATGTGTAGTGTGTGCATGGGGGTGTTGGAAGTTGTAGCTGCTGGGGGTGTACAGGGGTGTCCGAAATCGACACACCTGGTGGAAAACGTAAAAGTTGTGCAGCTGGGCGGCTACTCGACACCGAAATTTCTTCAGGCCTTTGGGCTTTCGCCTTGGAACCCAGTGAAACGTGGGGGTTAAGCTACTCGCTTTCCCTACCGCATGGGAAACGTGCGGTAAAAGTGTAGTGGGCAGGGGGGCAGCTTTCTCTTTACCCCTAGGGTAGGAAACGGTGTTTTCGGTTGTAGAAAACGTTGTGGCAAGGCGGGGGGACATCTGGGAAGATGTCTTGGGGGAGAAATTCGGTGGTGTGGGTTGTGTGCGTGAAGTAGTGCGCAAACGAGGGAGGGGCAATCCACAATAAGGCGGTTCTGACGCAAGAACGGAAAACCCAAAATTACGTCAGACCCGCGGATACCCGATTCGTAACTCCAGGTACCCAGAAAATTTTGTATGTGTGGGGGCTGTGAGTGGTGCTTGGGGATGATGGGGAGGAGTATGTCCAAAAAGCATCCCAAGTCACCACCACACATGGGGCTGTTGTCAGCAGTCATAATTTTGATGGGGTACTTGGCTTTCACCAAGAGGGAGTTGGGAATTAATCCCGTTCGAAAGAGAAGGGGGATTCGACACCCTGTGTCGACCAAATTTTGCATTTGGTAGAAAATTTTGTGTTCGGATTTCCGCTTGGACCAAAAGTTCCATGGGGGGTACGCAAAGTGCAGGATCCGGTGTAAAATTGTTGTCTCTCCAACTATTCCAGGATCCGTTCCTACTTTGCTCAGCATTCCAGGCAGAAATTTGGAGTGGGGGGTGGGGGACCCGAAAATTTTCCGGGTACCGACCAAAAAGGCAGATGGGCAGGGAAAGTAAGGTTGATCAGGTCCTACTTCCGTCTGTTCATCAGCCCAGAGGTCCGTGCCCACAGACCTCGGGCTCCCCTACTCCAAGTCCGATTCAGCACTTCGGCTGTTTATCGTTTTCTTGTGTGAGTAGATAGCGCGCAATGCGCGGACCGCATTGCGGTCATCCTCCAACGAGGATTCGGAGTTCTCATCCCCTCCCTGCCCGAAGCCGGGGTTCCTCCTCCAAAGAGGAGATTTTGAACCCGACCTTGTGTTTGTTGTGTTTTGTATCATTGTGGTGACGTTGGTTCGGGCGGGGAGAGCGAGAACGGTAACATTTGGACGAATGGTGGTTATGTGATCCACAAAGGGAACACTTTTGTCGGTTTTGTGATTTTTGTCGGTTTTGTGATGGGCTTTCACCCCTTGGAGGTCTTGGTGAACGGAATCCCGTTCGACCACGGTTCTTGTTGTAACCGGTTTCCCGGATGACGATCGCGAAGAAGATGATCCACTTCGCGAACGTGATCGCGATGAGTCACGATTTGTATCACGTTTGTAGGGGGTCGGGGTGATCGACCACGAGGTGCGCGATCGCGTCCGCGGTCGCGGAACGGTGATCGGGACCTTTGTCGATAACCCGACGATTGTGATTGTCCAGATTTGTCGAATATCCGGAGAGGCGAGCTCCGCGAGGATTGTGAACCCCTTGGACTCTGATACCGCTTTCGCGTAATCAGGGTGGGGGCAGTCACGGGACGTATGCCCCGCTTTGTTGCACAAAAAAAGTTTTGTCAGAAGATTGGTCAGATGAGCGCGGATAGCGCGTTTTTGTATCTCCTCTTGGGGAGTTTGTATGTTTACCGTATCCCCGTGGGGATTTTGGAGAAGAAGTCTTTTGTAGTGCACTTACCGTACCGCTAGGGAGACAGCGGTAGGGTGGTGGGTGTAAGCCGATTGTATCTGTCCCAAAAGTTGTGAGAGTTCATTTGTTTGGAAACATAGTTCCATCGTTGTTCAAGTGTGAGTTTTGTTGTCCGCGAGTTCCTCGCGGTGATGTCCTTGATAATTGTAGAATGAAATGGAGGAGAACCATCGAATTGTTCTTTCATTTGGTTCTCTCCCAGTTCATCAACCTCAGAAGCCAATCCCAACCATTTGGATACCAAAGGTCGATGACTTCCATTTTCGGTCACTGGCGCGAATTGCCGCCATTTTTTTCCCAGCGTAATTCGCGAAATGAGGCTTGAACAGGTTGACGCATATTGGTCAACCAGTTCATCAAAAGTTATCCGATTCCGGATCACAAGTTGTCGGGCGCGATCTTTTCTTCTTGGGAAGGCAATCAATGAATTCCATCTTGATTACCTCAGGGTTCCCGTCTTGGGTTGGACCCTTCAAGTCCCAGTAGTATGTCCAGTCGCGCCAAAATTGTTTCCAAGTTGTGGATCTCCGTCCCATTGTGGCTTACCTTGTTGGCAATTGTAATTGTACCTTTGAAATCGCGTTGTGGACCGCATTCCATCGTAATTGTTGGTTGTAAGGTTGTTGTTGTGGCATGCGCGAATGGCGCATCATGAATGGTACTCATGTCCGTAGGTACATGGGTATTTGGTACATCGCAGTTCCGCGAATTGTATGGTTGTGTTTCGCGATTCCGCGATTCGGATTGTAAAGGGCCGCGATTCCGCGATTCGGGTGTGGTAACATACCAGGGGGGTAGGAATCCCGTTTTCACCCGCAAATCGGGGAACCGCGGTAAATTCCGTGTTTCGCAATTCGCGATCCATGGCCAATACGGGGTAGGGGTAATGGCTCATACCGCGAATCAGTCCGATTCGCGAATTTCTTGTTGTAAACCGGAGGATTCACGGTTTTTGTGTAAAAACCGGTTCCTCATCCAAAGATTCACCCTTAGGGGGGGGAAATAAGTTGTGGTATAAACGGGCGATTGTAATCGCGATTGTAGGCATGTTCATGACATGTGCATCCGTGGATGCTTGTAGGGCATGCGCATCCGAAGATGCTTGTAAGGGTGCGCATACTGCGCTTTTGGAAGGATTGGCATCCAACGAATCGCGAATTTGATGCACAAAGTCGCGAGTTGGATGACGGCATCCGAAGATGCTTCGGTTGATGCGCGAAAAGCGCGTTGTGAGCTGGAAGTTGCATTTGACCACCGAAAACACGTGTTTCAGGGGCAAAGTGCGAGGTTGCGGTTTTGCACTGAACTCCTCGTCCATGCAAAACCCTGCAAAACGCTTAATACGTTTGCGGTATGAGGGTAACTCATCAAAAGTGGTAATTTGTCAACAATGGAGTCAAATCCGCTGAAAGCTTTGGAAAAGTGGTGTCCAAGAAGGACCCGCTTACCAAGTTTCCATTGCGGTTGTAAGGGTGTTCAACCGATTCTCGGTTTGGGGGTTGTGGTACCCAACGTGGTTGGGTACCCCTACCTCATTTTCAGCGGTTTTGTCATCCATCATTGTAGAAATCGGTTTCTCCAACACCGAATTTGTTGTTTTAGTGTGAGAACTTGTTGGGTGACCGAATTTTCGGTCCATCAAGGTTTCACAAAATTCTTGTATGTTTTCCTGATTTTTCGCAAGCATTTGG
>CAAHFI011534466.1:0-11825 GCA_900893395.1 Euglena gracilis
CGTTTTTTTTGGGGCGTCCGTTACCAAACGTGCTATTTTGCGCCTCCCGGACGGTAACGTGCTGCGTTTTGCGCACGCCGCGCGGGCAAATTGCGCCTGTCCGCCCGCCGCCCTTCGCAACAGTTAGTTAAAGGATCCGACCTCTAGCCGGGCAGAGCGCTCGTTTTTGGAGGCGCCGGCGCAGCGATTTCGGCCAAAACGGCCGGAAATGACGTTTTTTGGCGTCCGTTACCAACGTGCTATTTTGCGCCTCCGGACGGTAACTGCTGCGTTTTTGCGCACGCCCGGCGCGGGCAAAATTGCGCCTGTCCCCGCCGCCCTTCGCAACAGTAGTTAAAGGATCGCCGACCTCTAGCCGGGCAGAGCGCTCGTTTTTGGGCGCCGCGCAGCGGATTTCGCCAAAAACGGCCGGAAAATGACGTTTTTGGGGCGTCCGTTACCAACGTGCTATTTGCGCCTCCCGGACGGTAACTGCTGCGTTTGCGCACGCCCGGCGGGCAAAATTGCGCCTGTCCGCCCGCCGCCCTTCGCAACAGTTAGTTAAAGGATCGCCGACCTCTAGCCGGGGCAGAGCGCTCGTTGGAGCGCCGGCGCAGCGGATTTTCGCCAAAAACGGCCGGAAAATGACGTTTTTGGGGCGTCCGTTACCAACGTGCTATTTTGCGCCTCCCGGACGGTAACTGCTGCGTTTTGCGCACGCCCGGCGCGGGCAAAATTGCGCCTGTCCGCCCGCCGCCCTTCGCAACAGTTAGTTAAAGGATCGCCGACCTCTAGCCGGGGCAGAGCGCTCGTTTTTGGGCGCCGGCGCAGCGATTTCGGCCAAAAACGGCGGAAAATGACGTTTTTGGGGCGTCCGTTACCAACGTGCTATTTTGCGCCTCCCGGACGGTAACTGCTGCGTTTTGCGCACGCCCGGCGCGGGCAAAATTGCGCCTGTCCGCGCCGCCCTTCGCAACAGTTAGTTAAAGGATCGCCGACCTCTAGCCGGGGCAGAGCGCTCGTTTTTGGAGGGCCGGCGCAGCGGATTTCGGCCAAAAACGGCCGAAAATGACGTTTTTTTGGGGCGTCCGTTACCAACGTGCTATTTTGCGCCTCCCGGACGGTAACTGCTGCGTTTTGCGCACGCCCGGCGCGGGAAAATTGCGCCTGTCCGCCCGCCGCCCTTCGCAACAGTTAGTTAAAGGATCGCCGACCTCTAGCCGGCAGAGCGCTCGTTTTTGGAGCGCCGGCGCAGCGGATTTCGGAAAACGGCCGAAAATGACGTTTTTTGGGGCGTCCGTTACCAACGTGCTATTTTGCGCCTCCCGGACGGTAACTGCTGCGTTTTGCGCACGCCCGGCGCGGGCAAAATTGCGCCTGTCCGCCCGCCGCCCTTCGCAACAGTTAGTTAAAGGATCGCCGACCTCTAGCCGGGGCAGAGCGCTCGTTTTTGGAGGCCGGCGCAGCGGGATTTCGGCCAAAAACGGCCGAAAATGACGTTTTTGGGGGCGTCCGTTACCAACGTGCTATTTTGCGCCTCCCGGACGGTAACTGCTGCGTTTTGCGCACGCCCGGCGCGGGCAAAATTGCGCCTGTCGCCCGCCGCCCTTCGCAACAGTTAGTTAAAGGATCGCCGACCTCTAGCCGGGCAGAGCGCTCGTTTTTGGAGCGCCGGCGCAGCGGATTTCGGCCAAAAACGGCCGAAAAATGACGTTTTTTGGGGCGTCCGTTACCAACGTGCTATTTTGCGCCTCCCGGACGGTAACTGCTGCGTTTTGCGCACGCCCGGCGCGGGCAAAATTGCGCCTGTCCGCCCCCGCCCTTCGCAACAGTTAGTTAAAGGATCGCGACCTCTAGCCGGGGCAGAGCGCTCGTTTTTGGAGGGCCGGCGCAGCGGATTTCGGCCAAAAACGGCCGGAAAATGACGTTTTTTGGGCGTCCGTTACCAACGTGCTATTTTGCGCCTCCCGGACGGTAACTGCTGCGTTTTGCGCACGCCGCGCGCGGGCAAATTGCGCCTGTCCGCCCGCCGCCCTTCGCAACAGTTAGTTAAAGGATCGCCGACCTCTAGCCGGGGCAGAGCGCTCGTTTTTGGAGCGCCGGCGCAGCGGATTTCGGCCAAAAACGGCCGAAAATGACGTTTTTTGGGGCGTCCGTTACCAACGTGCTATTTTGCGCCTCCCGGACGGTAACTGCTGCGTTTTGCGCACGCCCGGCGGGGCAAAATTGCGCCTGTCCGCCCGCCGCCCTTCGCAACAGTTAGTTAAAGGATCGCCGACCTCTAGCCGGGGCAGAGCGCTCGTTTTGGAGCGCCGGCGCAGCGGATTTCGGCCAAAAACGGCCGGAAAATGACGTTTTTTGGGGCGTCCGTTACCAACGTGCTATTTTGCGCCTCCCGGACGGTAACTGCTGCGTTTTGCGCACGCCCGGCGCGGGCAAAATTGCGCCTGTCCGCCCGCCGCCCTTCGCAACAGTTAGTTAAAGGATCGCCGACCTCTAGCCGGGGCAGAGCGCTCGTTTTTGGAGCGCCGGCGCAGCGATTTCGGCCAAAAACGGCCGGAAAATGACGTTTTTTGGGGCGTCCGTTACCAACGTGCTATTTTGCGCTCCCGGACGGTAACTGCTGCGTTTTGCGCACGCCCGCGCGGGCAAAATTGCGCCTGTCCGCCGCCGCCCTTCGCAACAGTTAGTTAAAGGATCGCCGACCTCTAGCCGGGGCAGAGCGCTCGTTTTGGAGCGCCGGCGCAGCGGATTTCGGCCAAAAACGGCCGGAAAATGACGTTTTTGGGCGTCCGTTACCAACGTGCTATTTTGCGCCTCCCGGACGGTAACTGCTGCGTTTTGCGCACGCCGCGCGCGGGCAAAATTGCGCCTGTCCGCCCGCCGCCTTCGCAACAGTTAGTTAAAGGATCGCCGACCTCTAGCCGGGGCAGAGCGCTCGTTTTTGGAGCGCCGGCGCAGCGATTTCGGCCAAAAACGGCCGGAAAATGACGTTTTTGGGGCGTCCGTTACCAACGTGCTTTTGCGCCTCCCGGACGGTAACTGCTGCGTTTTGCGCACGCCCGGCGCGGGCAAAATTGCGCCTGTCCGCCCGCCGCCCTTCGCAACAGTTAGTTAAAGGATCGCCGACCTCTAGCCGGGGCAGAGCGCTCGTTTTTGGAGCGCCGGCGCAGCGGATTTCGGCCAAAAACGGCCGAAAATGACGTTTTTTGGGCGTCCGTTACCAACGTGCTATTTTGCGCCTCCCGGACGGTAACTGCTGCGTTTTGCGCACGCCCGGCGCGGGCAAAATTGCGCCTGTCCGCCCGCCGCCCTTCGCAACAGTTAGTTAAAGGATCGCCGACCTCTAGCCGGGGCAGAGCGCTCGTTTTTGGGCGCGGCGCAGCGGATTTCGGCCAAAAACGGCCGGAAAATGACGTTTTTGGGGGCGTCCGTTACCAACGTGCTATTTTGCGCCTCCCGGACGGTAACTGCTGCGTTTTGCGCACGCCCGGCGCGGGCAAAATTGCGCCTGTCCGCCCGCCGCCCTTCGCAACAGTTAGTTAAAGGATCGCCGACCTCTAGCCGGGGCAGAGCGCTCGTTTTTGGAGCGCCGGCGCAGCGGATTTCGGCCAAAAACGGCCGGAAAAATGACGTTTTTGGGGCGTCCGTTACCAACGTGCTATTTTGCGCCTCCCGGACGGTAACTGCTGCGTTTTGCGCACGCCCGCGCGGGCAAAATTGCGCCTGTCCGCCCGCCGCCTTCGCAACAGTTAGTTAAAGGATCGCCGACCTCTAGCCGGGGCAGAGCGCTCGTTTTGGAGCGCCGGCGCAGCGGATTTCGGCCAAAAACGGCCGGAAAATGACGTTTTTGGGGCGTCCGTTACCAACGTGCTATTTTGCGCCTCCCGGACGGTAACTGCTGCGTTTTGCGCACGCCCGGCGCGGGCAAAATTGCGCCTGTCCGCCGCCGCCCTTCGCAACAGTTAGTTAAAGGATCGCCGACCTCTAGCCGGGGCAGAGCGCTCGTTTTTGGAGCGCCGGCGCAGCGGATTTCGGCCAAAAACGGCCGGAAAATGACGTTTTTGGGGCGTCCGTTACCAACGTGCTATTTTGCGCCTCCCGGACGGTAACTGCTGCGTTTTGCGCACGCCCGGCGCGGGCAAAATTGCGCCTGTCCGCCCGCCGCCCTTCGCAACAGTTAGTTAAAGGATCGCCGACCTCTAGCCGGGGCAGAGCGCTCGTTTTTGGAGCGCGGCGCAGCGGATTTCGGCCAAAAACGGCCGAAAATGACGTTTTTGGGGCGTCCGTTACCAACGTGCTATTTTGCGCCTCCCGGACGGTAACTGCTGCGTTTTGCGCACGCCCGGCGCGGGCAAAATTGCGCCTGTCCCCCGCCGCCTTCGCAACAGTTAGTAAAGGATCGCCGACCTCTAGCCGGGGCAGAGCGCTCGTTTTTGGAGCGCCGGCGCAGCGGATTTCGGCCAAAAACGGCCGAAAATGATTTTTGGGGCGTCCGTTACCAACGTGCTATTTTGCGCCTCCCGGACGGTAACTGCTGCGTTTTGCGCACGCCCGGCGCGGGCAAAATTGCGCCTGTCCGCCCGCCGCCCTTCGCAACAGTTAGTTAAAGGATCGCCGACCTCTAGCCGGGGCAGAGCGCTCGTTTTTGGAGCGCGCGCGCAGCGGATTTCGGCCAAAACGGCCGGAAAATGACGTTTTTTGGGGCGTCCGTTACCAACGTGCTATTTTGCGCCTCCCGGACGGTAACTGCTGCGTTTTGCGCACGCCCGGCGGGGCAAAATTGCGCCTGTCCGCCCGCCGCCCTTCGCAACAGTTAGTTAAAGGATCGCCGACCTCTAGCCGGGCAGAGCGCTCGTTTTTGGAGCGCCGGCGCAGCGATTTCGGCCAAAAACGGCCGAAAAATGACGTTTTTTGGGGCGTCCGTTACCAACGTGCTATTTTGCGCCTCCCGGACGGTAACTGCTGCGTTTTGCGCACGCCCGGCGCGGGCAAAATTGCGCCTGTCCGCCCGCCGCCCTTCGCAACAGTTAGTAAAGGATCGCCGACCTCTAGCCGGGGCAGAGCGCTCGTTTTTGGAGCGCCGGCGCAGCGGATTTCGGCCAAAACGGCCGAAAATGACGTTTTTTGGGGCGTCCGTTACCAACGTGCTATTTTGCGCCTCCCGGACGGTAACTGCTGCGTTTTGCGCACGCCCGGCGCGGGCAAAATTGCGCCTGTCCGCCCGCCGCCCTTCGCAACAGTTAGTTAAAGGATCGCCGACCTCTAGCCGGGGCAGAGCGCTCGTTTTTGGAGCGCCGGCGCAGCGGATTTCGGCCAAAAACGGCCGAAAATGACGTTTTTGGGGCGTCCGTTACCAACGTGCTATTTTGCGCCTCCCGGACGGTAACTGCTGCGTTTTGCGCACGCCCGGCGGGGCAAAATTGCGCCTGTCCGCCCGCCGCCCTTCGCAACAGTTAGTTAAAGGATCGCCGACCTCTAGCCGGGGCAGAGCGCTCGTTTTTGGAGCGCCGGCGCAGCGGATTTCGGCCAAAAACGGCCGGAAAATGACGTTTTTGGGGCGTCCGTTACCAACGTGCTATTTTGCGCCTCCCGGACGGTAACTGCTGCGTTTTGCGCACGCCCGGCGCGGGCAAAATTGCGCCTGTCGCCCGCCGCCCTTCGCAACAGTTAGTTAAAGGATCGCCGACCTCTAGCCGGGGCAGAGCGCTCGTTTTTGGAGCGCCGGCGCAGCGGATTTCGGCCAAAAACGGCCGAAAATGACGTTTTTGGGGCGTCCGTTACCAACGTGCTATTTTGCGCCTCCCGGACGGTAACTGCTGCGTTTTGCGCACGCCCGGCGCGGGCAAAATTGCGCCTGTCCGCCCGCCGCCCTTCGCAACAGTTAGTTAAAGGATCGCCGACCTCTAGCCGGGGCAGAGCGCTCGTTTTTGGAGCGCCGGCGCAGCGGATTTCGGCCGAAAACGGCCGAAAATGACGTTTTTTGGGGCGTCCGTTACCAACGTGCTATTTTGCGCCTCCCGGACGGTAACTGCTGCGTTTTACGCACGCCCGGCGCGGGCAAAATTGCGCCTGTCCGCCCGCCGCCCTTCGCAACAGTTGAAAGGATCGTTAGTTAAAGCTGGGAGTGTCCAGGCACGTCCCAGCTCTGTAGGATATCTGCAGAGTGGGTTCTGTGACGGTCGCACCACTGGAAAACCACAGCTGGTAAGATCGTGGCAGACCCTTCTGGGATCTGCCCCTGGACACGTCAGCACTTTTCTCTCCTTCCCCCACAGGTGGTATTCTTTACTCTCACAATCTCAAAGTTTCACCATTGGTTTTGTCAGAGGGAAAAACCCTCAGAACAATCGACTTTGATCTCAGAAGAAACTTCTGAATCTTTGCTTTGTGCTTTGCTTCTTGGGGAATTGGGAAGAAAAGGGGAAAACCACTTTTCGTTACTCCAAAGACTTTTCCCTACCATAAGTAGGCTGCGCACCAAGGCGAAAGCGAAAGCGAAAAGGGAAGCTTTGGATACACTTTACAGAAAGTCAAAAAGAAAGAAAGGCTACGTATACACTTGGTAGCAGATTTAGGCAACGATCCTACACAGACGTTCCACACAGAGAAACTCTGTGGTTGACTGGTGGTGAGGATCGTACTGAGCCGTGAAACACGGTGAAAGTACTGTTCCTGGCCCCTAGCCAACCTTTAAGCAAGGATACAGGTCTCAGAAGGCTCTGTTCGGTAATCGCCGATACAACCTTTCTGGTCCCTGTTTCTCTGCTTATTTGTGTGAATTTTTGGGTTTTTGCCTTTTTACCCATCTCAAAAGATGCAGAGCACAAGCCCCAACCCCAAATTTGATTATGACTTGTTGATGAGTTCATTGAGCAATTGTGATGAAGATTGCGGGGATTGGAACGGTTTGAATGAAACAAGTTCCAATTCCCGACCCCCAAGCAAGAAGAAGGCAATTTGACTCATTTGTCATTGTCAAAAGGCGAAACGCCTTTATTGTTGCATGGGGGTAATGAACCCTCTTCATCATCATTGTCATTGATTGTGCGGGATGTAGGTGGCAAAATGCCTTCCTCCATCCCGATTCACCCATCATTGATGCGGCGAGGGGATGAACCCCTTGCACCCTCACACTTGGTTACTCATGTTACCCATGAACAAAGTGAGGGGTATTTGCCCTTTGCTCTGTTCACACCCAAAAGATCCCCGGTGGAAGCACCGGTGGGCCTTTTGGAGTGCAACTCGGTGGAAACACCGTGTTTTTTCCAACCCCCCCCTCAATTACCACCCCCACACCATTTCGCGCATTGCCGGGATTACCCGCGGAAGCTGCGGTTTTCCCTGCATTGCCATGGAACCCAGATATGCGTCTGGTGGTACCGGAAATCTCTGGTGCCGTTTCCATTGTGGAGGACTATGAGGAAGATTTGAGGGATAACCTCACCCCCGGTGATGTTTACCGAATTCTCGGTCAACTCCCAGCGGATCACCCGCTTAGCAAGCAAATTTTGCATGTCCACCAATGCGTTGCGGAATGCGCAACCATGCTCAACAAAGTTTTGCAGTTTGATGAGGACAATCAAAGGGTTGTCAACACCAAACTGGAATGTTGCTGGAATTATTTGCAGGAAATCGGCAAATATTGCCAACACAATTTTGAAAATGCGGGGAAAGACCTTCAGCATTTTCGAGAAAGTGTTGACAGTATTTTGCGCATCCAACTTCCACAAAATTTCCAACAAATCAGCGAAATGCTGCATGAAGCGGAAACGCGGAATGACTCCAAGTTTCTGCATGTGCAAGATGGTATGAGCCATCTTTTTGCAAAGTGGAATCATGTTCAACCATGCTACTGCAATTGCAGCAGCAGTTACAAGCGCAAAATGCCACCCCCAAAATGCCGGAAATCGGTAACTTTGTCGCGGTTGAGCATTTTGCCGCACTTACCACTTCTTTCCAAGAAGCCAACAACGGATTTTGCATCTTGGCTCGGAAATCGAGCACTTGAAGCAATTTCAGGCGAAAGTGCAAGAAAATTTTGTTCCCCGTACGCAAATCCAGCTTTTGGAGGAACGAATTTCACACTTGGAGCAAAAATCCTGCCATTGTGCCGCAAATCAGGATGGATTAACCACCTTGAACGCGAAAATCGCGGATTGCGCACAACGGTTGGATTTTCACGCAACAACAAATGCAAACGGACATTGGCGGTATTAATGCCACCGTTGTCGGTTTGCAGGAGCATGTTTCCGCACTTTCCAAGCGAATTCCCGACATTAGTGGTATTCAAGCCGCTATTGGGGAATTGCAAACCCGTTGCACCTTGTTGTCCACCACAGTAGCGGAAATCCGCTCACTACCCCCATTTCGCGTGCTCGGATATCCGAGTCACCGGAGTTTCGCTCATTTTACAACAAATGCTTGGTGACAACAAGGAAACCTTGCAAGCATTTTGCACAAGTTTGATTCAACTTGAGGAAGGTGAATCGGAATGCCCGATCCATGCAAGATGAGGTTTCACGGTTGGATGGACGAATTTCTGCGTTGTTGGAAAAGCCAACCGCGGAAAATTCGCGCACCACCGGAAACCCCCACCAAGTCACTCCACCAATTGCAAACCGTCTCAAATGCGGTAAAAGCGCTTGCGGGTCAACTCCGGAATGTGGAGGAGTCCCAAGGAAATCTTGCCCAAGATTACACTTGGTTTCTGAAAAGTTGCCACACTTGGAAGATTTTTCCCGTTACCGCAAACGCATTAGCATTTGGAGACTGAGGTTGACCGTATTTGCGGCCAACTCCAGTTGGTGGAACATTTGGAAGAAACGGTGCATGACTTGTCCGCGAGTTTGGATAAAATGTCCACTCCGGTACCGGTTGTGCCACCATCCACCGCGGTAAGCGCTGCGGTTGGTATTCCAAATGTCCCGGAATCGCGTTCTCAAATTACCATTTCGGAGTAGGAATCCCTACATCCACCGCGAATTTGGTACAACCACCCGCGAAAACGCGAATTGTACCACCTTTGCATTTGCCAACACCACAAACCATCTTCGCACGACATTTCCGATGAGGAAATTGACCCCCACTCGAAAATTCGAGTCTCCACCAAGAAATTCAACATTCCAACCTTGTACGAGGAATGAGCCAACACCCCACACCTGGTATTGGTCATGTGTCGCATTCGCGATCATACCAACCACCAACGGGTTCTGGATTACCGAATCACCCATCGGGTTTTCGGCGGGAAACCGCCCCACGGGAGAATTTCACCAAATTTTTCGCAAATCCCGCAGGAAAATCCTGCCAACCTTACACTTGGTGCGGGAAATCCTGCACGGGTTACACATGGAGCGGAAAATCCGCGAAACGCGTTTGGTGTTAAGAATTACCCTGACCCAAACCCTGGAATACCACCGAGGGTCAGCGGGTTACTCAGAGAGACTTCAAGGGCACCATCGCAATCGCGAACAAGGTGAAGCCCCAATGGGACGGGGATCCAACCACATGGAGACAATTTTTTCGGGACTGGGAGTACTATTGGGCACTAAAGGGACCCACCCAAGACCCGAATCCCGAGGTAGTCAAGATGGAATTCATCGATTGCCTACCGAGGGAGGAGCGAGAACGCGCACGCAATTTGGTGATACGTAATGGCGTATCATTCGATGACCTGGTTGAGCAATACGCTTCAACCAACTCAAGTCTGGTCACCAGGATTACCCTGGAGAAGAAATGGCGACAATCGCGCCATCGGATCGCAAATGGAAATCCATTGACCTTTGGTATGCAAATGGTTAGCACTTGCTTCCGAAGTTGATGAACTTAGCGAGAAGCAAATGCGCGAACAATTCGATGCGGTTTTGTTGCATTTCACACCATCCCTCGTGAAGGATATCCATCGCGAGGAGTTGGCAGGGCATGAGATGACTCTTGCCCAACGTTGGAATTATGTGTCAAAGCAACTCAAGCTCACACAAGTTTTGGGACAAATACAGTCCGCTTTCCAAACGCATCCCACCGCGGGAATCCTGCGGGTGCGGTTAATGCGTTGCAAAAATCACCCATGTCACCAAGATCACCCACCACGGGACCGAAAACGCGGAATCAGCGTTCTTCGGACCAAGGCACGGATAAACTGTGCTTTTTGTGCAACAAATCTGGTCACATGTCTCGGAATGCCCGAATCCCGATGCGCGAAAGCGTATTGGAAGCCCAAGGGGCTCGACCTCCTCACGGGGATCGGGTTCCTCGGCGTTTTCACGTCAATCGGGAGTTTCACGTCTTCGGAGAACCGCTTTAGCGGTAGTAGCCCAAGTCACCATCGCGTGATGGTCGGGAAACCCGTCCTTCTCGCGGTCGGTCACCTGGACCCCTACCCGAAAACGGGATTTCAATCGCGATTCTTCACGATCTCGTTCGCGAAGTGGATCATCCTCTTCGCGCGAGTCACGGGGAAACCCCGTACACCGGTCATGGTCGACGGGAAACCCGTTCACCACGACGGTTTGACGGAACGGAATACCGTTCCCCCCGTTATGCGGAATCCGCCACAAATCCCGTTGTTCACTTTGCGGTTCCAAAGACCACCATCATCCAAATGTCCCAGATCTCGTTCCCCCGGCCCGGCTACGGAAATCGCGGTAAGCGCCGCGATGACCGTGGTTACTCCTCCAACCGGCAAAAGGTCGGTTTCAAGATATCTTGTTTGGAGGAGGACACCCGGCTTCGGGCAGGGAGGGGATGAGACTCGGACGGGAATTTAATGAGGCCCGAATGGCGGTGCGCTCATTAATTCCATCTATTCCACCAAAAAGTCCGTTGCCGGCTATGCGGCCGGTTCGGACTTGGAGTAGGGGAGCCCGAGGTCCGAGGGCACGGACCTCTGGGCTGATGAACAGATGGAGGTAAGACCTGATCAACCTTACCCCCCTGCCCATCCGCCTTCACGGTCAGTACCCGGAATTATTTCGGGTCCCCTACCCCCACTCCACATTTCCGCTCGGAATGCTGAGCAAAGTAGGAAAGGGTTCATGGAGAGCTGGCATGCAAACGTATTTCCGCCAGACCCTTCACTTTGCGTACCACCAATGGAATTACTCGTCCAAGCGGAAATCCGCATCAAAATTTCTCCACCAAAGTTAAAATTCTCATTGACACTGGTTGTCGCATTGCACTGCTCTTTCGGTTGGGGTTGATACCGACCCCGCTCTTGGTAAGCGCCAAGAAACCGATCAAAATTACAACGCGGATAACACCCCCATGTGTGGTGGTGATTTGGGATGTGTGCTCGAGATACTCTTGCCCATCATTCCGAAGCATCACTCACAACCCCACAATTACAACATTTCACCAATATTTTGGGGTTACGAGTCCGGAATTCACGGGTCTGACGTAATTTTGGGATACCCATTTTTTACGCCAGTACCGATTGGTTGTGGATTGCCACTCCCACGGTTTGCGCACAGCACCACCACTTCATTGACACCCAAACCACCATCACCGTTTGCCCGCATGATGACCACCACTTTCCAACACCGTTACCACAAATGGCAACACGTTATCCACCACACCAACAACCGTTTTCCACACCCGGGGTACGGAGAAAGCCTCCCCCTGCCCAATGACACACCAACATGCGTTCCACATGAGGCAGGGCAAGCGAGTAGCGGTACCCCCGCCGTTTCACTGGGTTACAAGACGAAAGCCCAAAGGCCTGAAGATATACGGTGTCGAGTAGTCGCCAGCGCACCACCACTCCGTTCCCACCAGTTGTGCCGAATCCAGCCACATGTAACTCACCGGCTAATGCCATCGACACCCACGTACACGCCACACCCGTCACA
>CAAHFI011534683.1:0-15586 GCA_900893395.1 Euglena gracilis
GAAAATGACCGGAAAATGACGTTTTTGGGGCGTCCGTTACCAACGTGCTATTTTGCGCTCCCGGGCGGTAACTGCGGCGTTTTTACGCACGCCCCGCCGTAAAATTGCACCTGTCCGCCCGCACCCTTCGCAACATTCAGGTAAAGGATCGCCGACCTCTAGCCGGGAGAGCGCTCGTTTTTGGAGCGCGCGCGGCCGATTCGGCGAAAATGACGAAAAATGACGTTTTTGGGCGTCCGTTACAAGTGCTATTTTGCGCCTCCCGGCGTAACTGCGGCGTTTACGCACGCCCGCCGCGGTAAAATTGCACCTGTCCGCCCGCCACCCTTCGCAACATTCAGGTAAAGGATCGCCGACCTCTAGCCGGGGCAGAGCGCTCGTTTTTGGAGCGCCGGCGCCGATTTCGGCCGAAAATGACCGAAAAATGACGTTTTTGGGGCGTCCGTTACCAACGTGCTATTTTGCGCCTCCCGGGCGGTAACTGCGGCGTTTTACGCACGCGCCGCGGTAAAATACACGTCCGCCCGCCACCTTCGCAACATTCAGGTAAAGGATCGCCGACCTCTAGCCGGGGAGAGCGCTCGTTTTTGGAGCGCCGGCGCGGCCGATTTCGGCGAAAATGACCGAAAAATGACGTTTTGGGGCGTCCGTTACCAACGTGCTTTTTTGCGCCACCCGGGCGGTAACTGCGGCGTTTTTACGCACGCCCGCCGCGGGTAAAATTGCACCTGTCCGCCCGCCACCCTTCGCAAATTCAGGTAAAGGATCGCCGACCTCTAGCCGGGCAGAGCGCTCGTTTTTTGGAGCGCCGGCGCGCCGATTTCGGCCGAAAATGACCGAAAATGACGTTTTTGGGCGTCCGTTACCAACGTGCTATTTTCGCCTCCCGGCGGTAACTGCGGCGTTTTACGCATGCCGAAAATTTCCCGCCACCCTTCGCAACATTCAGGTAAAGGATCGCCGACCTCTAGCCGGGGCAGAGCGCTCGTTTTTGGAGCGCCGGCGCGGCAGATTTCGGCCAAAATGACCGAAAAATGACGTTTTTGGGGCTCGTTACCAACGTGCTATTTGCGCATCCCGGCGTAACTGCCAAGCGTTTTACGCGCACGACCAGACGCGCACCTCGCAACATTCAGGTAAGGATCGCCGACCTCTAGCCGGGACAGAGCGCTCGTTTTTGGAGCGCCGGCGCGGCCGATTTCGGCCGAAAATGACCGAAAAATGACGTTTTTGGGGCGTCCGTTACCAACGTCTATTTTGCGCATCCCGGGCGGTAATGCGGCGTTTTACGCACGCCCGCCGCGGGTAAATTGCACCTGTCCGCCGCCACCCTCGCAACATTCAGGTAAAGGATCGCCGACCTCTACCGGGGCAGAGCGCTCGTTTTTTGGAGCGCCGGCGCGGCCGATTCGGCCGAAAATGACCGAAAAATGACGTTTTTGGGGCGTCCGTTACCAACGTGCTATTTGCGCTCCCGGCGGTAACTGCGGCGTTTACGCACGCCCCGCGCGGGTAAAATTGCACTGTCCGCCGCCACCCTTCGCAACATTCAGGTAAAGGATCCGCCGACCTCTAGCCGGGGCAGAGCGCTCGTTTTTGGAGCGCCGCGGCCGATTTCGGCGAAAATGACCGAAAAATGACGTTTTTGGGGGCGTCCGTACCAACGTGCTATTGCGCCTCCCGGGCGGTAACTGCGGCGTTTTACGCACGCCCCGCGCGGAAAATTGCACCTGTCCGCCCGCCACCCTTCGCACATTCAGGTAAAGGATCGCCGACCTCTAGCCGGGGCAGAGCGCTCGTTTTTGGAGCGCCGCGGCGGCCGACTTTTCGGCCGAAAATGACCGAAAAATGACGTTTTGGGGGCTCCGTTACAACGTGCTATTTTGCGCCTCCCGGGCGGTAACTGCGGCGTTTTACGCACGCCCGCCGCGGGTAAAATTGCACCTGTCCGCCGCCACCCTTCGCAACATTCAGGTAAAGGATCGCCGACTCTAGCCGGGCAGAGCGCTCGTTTTTGGAGCCCGCGCGGCCGATTTCGGCCGAAAATGACCGAAAAATGACGTTTTGGGCGTCCGTTACCACGTGCTATTTTGCGCCTCCGAGGCGTAACTGCGGCGTTTACCGCACGCCCGCCGCGGGTAAAATTGCACCTGTCGCCGCCACCCTTCGCAACATTCAGGTAAAGGATCGCCGACCTCTAGCCGGGGCAGAGCGCTCGTTTTTGGAGCGCCGGCGCGCCTGATTTCGGCCGAAAATGACCGAAAATGACGTTTTTGGGGCGTCCGTTACCAACGTGCTATTTTGCGCCTCGGGCGTAACTGCGGCGTTTTAACACGCCCGCCGCGGGTATATTGCACCTGTCCGCCCGCCACCCTTCGCAACATTCAGGTAAAGGATCGCCGACCTCTAGCCGGGGCAGAGCGCTCGTTTTTTGGAGCGCCGGCGCGGCCGATTTCGGCCGAAATGACCGAAAAATCGTTTTTGGGGCGTCCGTTACCAACGTGCTATTTTGCGCCTCCCGGGCGGTAACTGCGGCGTTTTACGCACGCCCGCGCGGGTAAAATTGCACCTGTCCGCCCGCCACCCTTCGCAACATTCAGTAAAGGATCGCCGACCTAGCCGGGGCGAGCGCTCTTTTTGGAGCGCCGGCGCGGCCGATTTCGGCCGAAAATGACCGAAAAAATGACGTTTTTGGGGCGTCCGTTACCAACGTGCTATTTTGCGCTCCCGGGCGGTAACTGCGGCGTTTTACGCACGCCCGCCGCGGGTAAATTGCACCTGTCCGCCGCCACCTTCGCAACATTCAGGTAAAGGATCGCCGACCTCTAGCCGGGGCAGAGGTCGTTTTGGAGCGCCGCGCGGCCGATTTCGGCCGAAAATGACCGAAAAATGACGTTTTTGGGCGTCCGTTACCAACGTGCTATTTGCGCCTCCGGCGGTAACTGCGGCGTTTTCGCACGCCCGCCGCGGGTAAATTGCACCTGTCCGCCCGCACCCTTCGCAACATTCAGGTAAAGGATCGCCGACCTCTAGCCGGGGCAGAGCGCTTGTTTTGGAGCGCCGGCGCGGCCGATTTCGGCCGAAAATGACCGAAAAATGACGTTTTGGGGCGTCCGTTACCAACGTGCTATTTTGCGCATCCCGGGCGTAACTGCGGCGTTTTACGCACGCCCGCCGCGGGTAAAATTGCACCTGTCCGCCCGCCACCTTCGCAACATTCAGGTAGGATCGCGACCTCTAGCCGGCAGAGCGCTCGTTTTTGGAGCGCCGGCGCGGCCGATTCGGCCGAAAATGACCGAAAAATGACGTTTTTGGGGCGTCCGTTACCAACGTGCTATTTGCGCCTCCCGGCGGTAACTGCGGCGTTTTACGCACGCCCGCCGCGGGTAAAATTGCACCTGTCCGCCCGCCACCCTTCGCAACATTCAGGTAAAGGATCGCCGACCTCTACCGGGGAAGCGCTCGTTTGGAGCGCCGGCGCGGCCGATTTCGGCCGAAAATGACGAAAAATGACGTTTTTGGGGCGTCCGTTACCAACGTGCTATTTTCGCTCCGGGCGGTAACTGCGGCGTTTTACGCACGCCCCCGCGGGTAAAATTGCACCTGTCGCCCGCCACCCTTCGCAACATTCAGGTAAAGGATCGCCGACCTCTAGCCGGGCAAGGCGCTCGTTTTGGAGCGCCGGCGCGGCCGATTTCGGCCGAAAATGACCGAAAAATGACGTTTTTGGGCGTCCGTTACCAACGTGCTATTTTGCGCCTCCCGGGCGTAACTGCGCGCGTTTTACGCACGCCCGCCGCGGAAAATTGCACCTGTCCGCCCGCCACCCTTCGCAACATTCAGGTAAAGGATCGCCGACCTCTAGCCGGGGCAGAGCGCTTCGTTTTTGGAGCGCCGGCGCGGCCGATTTCGGCCGAAAATGACCGAAAAATGACGTTTTTGGGCGTGTTACAACGTGCTATTTTGCGCCCCGGCGGAACTGCGGCGTTTTACACACGCCCGCCGCTGGAAATTGCCCTGTCCGCCCGCACCCTTCGCAACATTCAGGTAAAGGATCGCCGACCTCTAGCCGGGGCAGAGCGCTCGTTTTTGGAGCGCCGGCGCGGCCGATTTCGGCCGAAAATGACCGAAAAATGACGTTTTGGGGCTCGTTACCAACGTGCTATTTTGCGCATCCCGGGCGGTAATGCGGCGTTTTACGCACGCCCGCCGCGGGCAAAATTGCACCTGTCCGCCCGCCACCTTCGCAACATTCAGGTAAAGGATCGCCGACCTCTAGCCGGGCAGAGCGCTCGTTTTTGGAGCGCCGCCGCGGCCGATCGGCCGAAAATGACCGAAAAATGACGTTTTTGGGGCGTCCGTTACCAACGTGCTATTTTGCGCCTCCCGGGCGGTAACTGCGGCGTTTACGCACGCCCGCCGCGGGTAAAATTGCACCTGTCCGCCCGCCACCCTTCGCAACATTCAGGTAAAGGATCGCCGACCTCTAGCCGGGGAGAGCGCTTTTTTTTGGAGCGCCGGCGCGGCCGATTTCGGCCGAAAATGACGAAAAATGACGTTTTTGGGGCGTCCGTTACCAACGTGCTATTTTGCACCTCCCGGGCGGTAACTGCGGCGTTTTACGCACGCCCGCCGCGGGAAATTGACCTGTCCGCCCGCCACCCTTCGCAACATTCAGGTAAAGGATCGCCGACCTCTAGCCGGGGCAGAGCGCTCGTTTTTGGAGCGCCGCGCGGCCGATTTCGGCCGAAAATGACTGAAAATGACGTTTTTGGGCTCCGTTACCAACGTGCTATTTTGCGCATCCCGGGCGGTAACTGCGGCGTTTTACGCACGCCGCCGCGGTAAAATTGCACCTGTCCGCCCGCCACCCTTCGCAACATTCAGGTAAAGGATCGCCGACCTCTACCGGGCAGAGCGCTCGTTTTTGGAGCGCCGGCGCGGCCGATTTCGGCCGAAAATGACCGAAAAATGACGTTTTGGGGCGTCCGTTACCAACGTGCTATTTTGCGCCTCCGGCGGTAACTGCGGCGTTTACGCACGCCCGCCGCGGCAAAATTGCACCTGTCCGCCCGCCACCCTTCGCAACATTCAGGTAAAGATCGCGACCTCTAGCCGGGCAGAGCGCTCGTTTTTGGAGCGCCGGCGCGGCCGATTTCGGCCGAAAATGACCGAAAAATGACGTTTTTGGGCGTCCGTTACCAACGTGCTATTTTGCGCATCCCGGGCGTAACTGCGGCGTTTTACGCACGCGCGCGGGTAAAATTGCACCTGTCCGCCCGCCACCCTTCGCAACATCAGGTAAAGGATCGCCGACCTCTAGCCGGGCAAGAGCGCCTTTTTTGGAGCGCCGCGCGGCCGATTCGGCCGAAAATGACCGAAAAATGACGTTTTGGGCGTCCGTTACCAACGTGCTATTTGCGCCTCCCGGGCCGGTAACTGCGGCGTTTTACGCACGCCCGCCGCGGGCAAAATTGCACCTGTCCGCCCGCCACCCTTCGCAAATTCAGGTAAAGGATCGCCGACCTCTAGCCGGGACAGAGCGCTCTTTTTGGAGCGCCGGCGCGGCCGATTTCGGCCGAAAATGACCGAAAAATGACGTTTTTGGGGCGTCCGTTACCAACGTGCTATTTTGCGCCTCCCGGGCGGTAACTGCGGCGTTTACGCACGCCGCCCGCCGGTAAATTGCACCTGTCCGCCCGCCACCCTTCGCAACATTCAGGTAAAGGATCGCCGACCTCTAGCCGGGGCAGAGCGCTCGTTTTTGGAGCGCCGGCGCGGCCGATTTCGGCCGAAAATGACCGAAAAAACGTTTTGGGGTCCGTTACCAACGTGCTATTTGCGCCTCCCGGGCGGTAACTGCGCGCGTTTTACGCCACGCCGCCGCGGCAAAATTGCACCTGTCCGCCCGCCACCCTTCGCAACATTCAGGTAAAGGATCGCCGACCTCTAGCCGGGGCAGAGCGCTCGTTTTTGGAGCGCCGCGCGGCCGATTTCGGCCGAAATGACCGAAAAATGACGTTTTGGGCGTCCGTTACCAACGTGCTATTTGCGCCTCCCGGGCGGTAACTGCGGCGTTTTACGCACGCCCGCCGGGTAAATTGCACCTGTCCGCCCGCCACCCTTCGCAACATTCAGGTAAAGGATCGCCGACCTCTAGCCGGGCAGAGCGCTTGTTTTGGAGCGCCGGCGCGGCCGATTTCGGCCGAAAATGACCGAAAAATGACGTTTTGGGGCGTCCGTTACCACGTGCTATTTTGCGCTCCCGGGCGTAACTGCGGCGTTTTACGCACGCCCGCCGCGGGTAAAATTGCACCTGTCCGCCCGCCACCCTTCGCAACATTCAGGTAAAGGATCGCCGACCCTAGCCGGGCAGAGCGCTCGTTTTTGGAGCGCGGCGCGGCCGATTTCGGCCGAAAATGACCGAAAAATGCGTTTGGGCGTCCGTTACCAACGTCTATTTTGCGCATCCCGGCGTAACTGCGGCGTTTTACACCCGCGCGGGTAAAATTGCACCTGTCCGCCGCCACCCTTCGCAACATTCAGGTAAATCGCCGACCTCTAGCCGGGGCAGAGCGCTCTTTTTTGAGCGCCGGCGCGGCCGATTTCGGCCGAAAATGACCGAAAAATGACGTTTTTGGGGCGTCCGTTACCAACGTGCTATTTTGCGCCTCCGGGCGGTAACTGCGGCGTTTTACGCACGCCCGCCGCGGGCAAATTGCACCTGTCCGCCGCCACCTTCGCAACATTCAGGTAAAGGATCGCCGACCTCTAGCCGGGGCAGAGCGCTCGTTTTTGGAGCGCCGGCCGGCCGATTTCGGCCGAAAATGACCGAAAAATGACGTTTTGGGGCGTCCGTTACCAACGTGCTATTTTCGCATCCCGGGCGGTAACTGCGGCGTTTTACCGCACGCCGCCGCGGGTAAAATTGCACCTGTCCGCCCGCCACCCTTCGCAACATTCAGTAAAGATCGCCGACCTCTAGCCGGGCAGAGCGCTCGTTTTGGAGCGCCGGCGCGGCCCGATTTCGGCCGAAAATGACCGAAAAATGACGTTTTTGGGGCGTCCGTTACCAACGTGCTATTTGCGCCTCCCGGGCGGTAACTGCGGCGTTTTACGCACGCCCGCCGGGCAAAATTGCACCTGTCCGCCCGCCACCCTTCGCAACATTCAGGTAAAGGATCGCCGACCTCTAGCCGGGGCAGAGCGCTCGTTTTTGGAGCGCCGGCCGGCGATTTCGGCCGAAAATGACCGAAAAATGACGTTTTTGGGCGTCCGTTACCAACGTGCTATTTTGCGCATCCCGGGCGGAACTGCGGCGTTTTACGCACGCCCGCCGCGGGTAAAATTGCACCTGTCCGCCCACCCTTCGCAACATCAGGTAAAGGATCGCCGACCTCTAGCCGGGAGAGCGCTCGTTTTTGGAGCGCCGGCGCGGCCGATTTCGGCCGAAAATGACCGAAAAATGACGTTTTTGGGGCGTCCGTTACCAACGTGCTATTTTGCGCCTCCCGGGCGGTAACTGCGGCGTTTACGCACGCCGCGCGGGTAAAATTGACCTGTCCGCCCGCCACCCTTCGCAACATTCAGGTAAAGGATCGCCGACCTCTAGCCGGGACAGAGCGCTCGTTTTTGGAGCGGCCGGCGCGGCCGATTTCGGCCGAAAATGACCGAAAAATGACGGGGCGTCCGTTACCAACGTGCTATTTTGCGCCTCCGGGCGGTAACTGCGGCGTTTACGCACCCGCCGCGGTAAAATTGCACCTGTCCGCCCGCCCCCCTTCGCAACATTCAGGTAAAGGATCGCCGACCTCTAGCCGGGGCAGAGCGCTCGTTTTTGGAGCGCCGGCGCGGCCGATTTCGGCCGAAAATGACCGAAAAATGACGTTTTTGGGCGTCCGTTACCAACGTGCTATTTTGCGCCTCCCGGGCGTAACTGCGGCGTTTTACGCACGCCCGCCGCGGGTAAAATTGCACCTGTCCGCCCGCCACCTTCGCAACATTCAGGTAAAGGATCGCCGACCTCTAGCCGGGCAGAGCGCTCGTTTTTGGAGCGCCGGCGCGGCCGATTCGGCCGAAAATGACCGAAAAATGACGTTTTTGGGGCGTCCGTTCCAACGTGCATTTTGCGCTCCCGGGCGGTAACTGCGGCGTTTTACGCACGCCCGCCGCGGGTAAAATTGCACCTGTCCGCCGCCACCCTTCGCACATTCAGGTAAAGGATCCGACCTCGCCGGGCGCGAGCGCTCGTTTTGGAGCGCCGGCGCGGCGATTTCGGCCGAAAATGACCGAAAAATGACGTTTTTGGGCGTCCGTTACCAACGTGCTATTTTGCGCCTCCCCGGTAACGCGGCGTTTACGCACGCCCGCCGCGGTAAAATTGCACCTGTCCGCCCGCCACCCTTCGCAACATTCAGGTAAAGGATCGCCGACCTAGCCGGGGCAAGCGCTCGTTTTGGAGCGCCGGCGACCGGCTTTTCCGGCCGAAAATGACCGAAAAATGACGTTTTCGGGCGTCCGTTACCACGTGCTATTTGCGCCTCGGGCGGTAACTGCGGCGTTTTACGCACGCCCGCCGCGGTAATTGCACCTGTCCGCCCGCCACCCTTCCCAACATTCAGGTAAAGGATCGCCGACCTCTAGCCGGGCAGAGCGCTCGTTTTTGGAGCGCCGGCGCGGCATTTCGGCCGAAAATGACCGAAAAATGACGTTTTTGGGCGTCCGTTACCAACGTGCTATTTTGCGCCTCCCGGGCGGTAACTGCGGCGTTTACGCCGCCCGCTGCGGGTAAAATTGCACCTGTCCGCCCCACCCCGCAACATTCAGGTAAAGGATCGCCGACCTCTAGCCGGCAGACGCTCGTTTTTGGAGCGCCGGCGCGGCCGATTTCGGCCGAAAACCCGAAAATGACGTTTTGGGGCGTCCGTTACCAACGTGCTATTTTGCGCATCCCGGGCGGTAACTGCGCGTTTTACCACGCCCGCCGCGGGTAAAATTGCATCCTGCCCGCCACCCTTCGCAACATCAGGTAAAGGATCGCCGACCTCTAGCCGGGCCCCACGTCCTCGGCCGAAAAATGACCGAAAAATGACGTTTTGGGCGTCGTTACCAACGTGCTATTTTGCGCCTCCCGGGCGTAACTGCGGCGTTTTACGCACGCCCGCCGCGGGCAAAACACCTGTCCGCCGCCACCCTTCGCAACATTCAGGTAAAGGATCGCCGACCTCTAGCCGGGCAGAGCGCTCGTTTTTGGAGCGCCGCGCGGCCGATTTCGGCCGAAAATGACCGAAAAATGACGTTTTGGGCGTCCGTTACCAACGTGCTATTTTGCGCATCCCGGGCGGTAACTGCGGCGTTTTACGCACGCCGCCGCGGGCAAAATTGCACCTGTCCGCCCGCCACCCTTCGCAACATTCAGGTAAAGGATCGCCGACCTCTAGCCGGGGCAGAGCGCTCGTTTTTGGAGCGCCGGCGCGGCCGATTTCGGCCGAAAATGACCGAAAAATGACGTTTTGGGGCGTCCGTTACCAACGTGCTATTTTGCGCCTCCCGGCGGTAACTGCGGCGTTTTACGCACGCCCGCCGCGGGTAAAGCACCGTCCGCCCGCCACCTTCGCAACATTCAGGTAAAGGATCGCCGACCTCTAGCCGGACAGAGCGCTCGTTTTTGGAGCGCCGGCGCGGCCGATTTCGCCGAAAATGACCGAAAATGACGTTTTGGGCGTCCGTTACCAACGTGCTATTTTGCGCCTCCCGGGCGTAACTGCGGCGTTTTACGCAGCCGCCGCGGGTAAAATTGCACCTGTCCCGCCACCCTTCGCACATTCAGGTAAGGGATCGCCGACCTCTAGCGGGCGCCCGATTTCGGCCGAAAATGACCGAAAAATGACGTTTTGGGCGTCCGTTACCAACGTGCTATTTTGCGCCTCCCGGGCGGTAACTGCGGCGTTTTACGCACGCCCGCCGCGGGTAAATTGCACCTGTCCGCCGCCACCCTTCGCAACATTCAGGTAAAGGATCGCCGACCTCTAGCCGGGGCAGAGCGCTCGTTTTGGAGCGCCGGCGCGGCCGATTTCGGCCGAAAATGACGAAAAATGACGTTTTGGGCGTCCGTTACCAACGTGCTATTTGCGCCTCCCGGGCGGTAACTGCGGCGTTTTACGCACGCCCGCCGCGGGTAAAATTGCACCTGTCCGCCCGCACCCTTCGCAACATTCAGGTAAAGGATCGCCGACCTCTAGCCGGGCAGAGCGCTCGTTTTTGGAGCGCCGCGCGGCGATTTCGGCCGAAAATGACCGAAAATGACGTTTTTGGGCGTCCGTTACCAACGTGCTATTTTGCGCCTCCCGGGCGGTAACTGCGGCGTTTTACGCACGCCCGCCGCGGTAAAATTGCACCTGTCCGCGCCACCCTTCGCAACATTCAGGTAAAGGATCGCCGACCTCTAGCCGGCAGAGCCCGCAGCCCGGCCCCCGAAAATGACCGAAAAATGACGTTTTGGGGCGTCCGTTACCAACGTGCTATTTTGCGCTCCCGGGCGGTAACTGCGGCGTTTTACGCACGCCCGCGCGGAAAATTGCACCTGTCCGCCCGCCACCCTTCGCAACATTCAGGTAAAGGATCGCCGACCTCTAGCCGGGGCAGAGCGCTCGTTTTTTGGAGCGCCGGCGCGGCCGATTTCGGCCGAAAATGACCGAAAAATGACGTTTTCGGGGCGTCCGTTACCAACGTGCTATTTTGCGCCTCCCGGGCGGTAACTGCGGCGTTTTACGCACGCCGCAGCCGTCGCCGTCGCCGCCCTTCGCAACACGCTCTGCCGCAGAGCGCACTCTTGGAGGCCGGGCGGCGGCCGATTTCGGCCGGCCGAAAAAACGGGGCGTCCGTACCAACGTGCTATTTTGCGCCCCCGGGCGGTAACTGCGGCGTTTTACGCACGCCGCCGCGGGTAAAATGCACCTGTCCGCCCGCCACCCTTCGCAACATTCAGGTAAAGGATCGCCGACCTCTAGCCGGGCAGAGCGCTCGTTTTTGGAGCGCCGCGCGGCGATTCGGCCGAAAACCGAAAAATGACGTTTTCGGGGCGTCCGTTACCAACGTGCTATTTTGCGCCTCCGGGCGGTAACTGCGGCGTTTTACGCACGCCCGCCGCGGGTAAAATTGCACCTGTCCCGCCCCCTTCGCAACATTCAGGTAAAGGATCGCCGACCTCTAGCGGGCGCCCATTTCGCCGAAAATGACCGAAAAATGACGTTTTGGGGCGTCCGTTACCAACGTGCTATTTTGCGCATCCCGGGCGGTAACTGCGGCGTTTTACGCACGCCCCGCGAAATTGCACCTGTCCGCCCGCCACCCTTCGCAACATTCAGGTAAAGGATCGCCGACCTCTAGCCGGGGCAGAGCGCTCCTTTTTTGGAGCGCCGGCGCGGCCGATTTCGGCCGAAAATGACCGAAAAATGACGTTTGGGGCGTCCGTTACCAACGTGCTATTTTGCGCCTCCGGGCGGTAACTGCGGCGTTTTACGCACGCCCGCCGCGGGCAAAATTGCACCTGTCCGCCCGCCACCCTTCGCAACATTCAGGTAAGGATCGCCGACCTCTAGCCGGGCAGAGCGCTCGTTTTTGGAGCGCCGGCGCGGCCGATTTCGGCCGAAAATGACCGAAAATGACGTTTTGGGGCGTCCGTAAACGTGCTATTTGCGCCTCCCGGCGGTAACTGCGGCGTTTTACGCACGCCCGCCGCGGGAAAAATTGCACCTGTCCGCCGCACCCTTCGCAACATTCAGGTAAAGGATCGCCGACCTCTAGCCGGGGGCTCGTTTTTGGAGCGCCGGCGCGGCCGATTTCGGCGAAAATGACCGAAAAATGACGTTTTGGGGCGTCCGTTACCAACGTGCTATTTTGCGCCTCCCGGGCGGTAACTGCGGCGTTTTACGCACGCCCGCCGCGGGTAAAATTGCACCTGTCCGCCCGCCACCCTTCGCAACATTCAGGTAAAGGATCGCCGACCTCTAGCCGGGGCAGAGCGCTCGTTTTTGGAGCGCCGCGCGGCCGATTTCGGCCGAAAATGACCGAAAAATGACGTTTTGGGGCGTCCGTTACCAACGTGCTATTGCGCCTCCGGGCGGTAACTGCGGCGTTTTACGCACGCCCGCCGCGGGTAAAGCACCTGTCCGCCCGCCACCTCGCAACATTCAGGTAAGGATCGCCGACCTCTAGCCGGCAGAGCGCTCGTTTTGGAGCGCGCGGCGCGGCCGATTTCGGCCGAAAATGACCGAAAAATGACGTTTTGGGCGTCCGTTACCAACGTGCTATTTTGCGCCTCCCGGGCGGTAACTGCGGCGTTTTACGCACGCCCGCGCGTAAAATTGCACCTGTCCGCCCGCCACCCTTCGCAAATTCAGGTAAAGGATCGCCGACCTCTAGCCGGGCAGAGCGCTCGTTTTTGGAGCGCCGGCGCGGCCGATTTCGGCCAAAAACCGAAAAATGACGTTTTTGGGGCGTCCGTTACCAACGTGCTATTTGCGCCTCCCGGGCGGTAACTGCGGCGTTTTACGCACGCGCCGCGGTAAAATTGCACCTGTCCGCCCGCACCCTTCGCAACATTCAGGTAAAGATCGCCGACCTCTAGCCGGGACAAGCGCTCGTTTTGGAGCGCCGGCGCGGCCGATTTCGCCGAAAAGACCGAAAATTTCGGCCGAAAATGGCCGAAAAATGACGTTTTTGGGGGCCGTTACCAACGTGCTATTTTGCGCCTCCCGGGCGGTAACTGCTGCGTTTTACGCACGCCCGCCGCGGCAAAATTGCGCCTGTCCGCCGCCGCCCTTCGCAACAGTTAGGTAAAGGATCGCCGACCTCTAGCCGGGGCAGAGCGCTCGTTTTTGGACGCGCGCGCCGATTTCGGCCGAAAATGGCCGAAAAATGACGTTTTTGGGGCGTCCGTTACCAACGTGCTATTTTGCGCCTCCCGGGCGGTAACTGCTGCGTTTTACGCACGCCCGCCGCGGGCAAAATTGCGCCTGTCCGCCGCCGCCCTTCGCAACAGTTAGGTAAAGGATCGCCGACCTCTAGCCGGGGCAGAGCGCTCGTTTTTGGACGCCGCAGCCGATTTCGGCCGAAAATGGCCGAAAAATGACGTTTTTGGGGGCGTCCGTTACCAACGTGCTATTTTGCGCCTCCCGGGCGGTAACTGCTGCGTTTTACGCACGCCGCCGCGGGCAAAATTGCGCCTGTCCGGCCGCCGCCCTTCGCAACAGCAGGTAAAGGATCGCCGACCTCTAGCCGGGGCAGAGCGCTCGTTTTTGGACGCACGCAGCCGATTTCGGCCGAAAATGGCCGAAAAATGACGTTTTTGGGGCGTCCGTTACCAACGTGCTATTTTGCGCCTCCCGGGCGGTAACTGCTGCGTTTTACGCACGCCGCCGCGGGCAAAATTGCGCCTGTCCGCCGCCGCCCTTCGCAACAGTGGTAAAGGATCGCCGACCTCTAGCCGGGGCAGAGCGCTCGTTTTTGGACGCGACGCAGCCGATTTCGGCCGAAAATGGCCGAAAAATGACGTTTTTGGGGGCGTCCGTTACCAACGTGCTATTTTGCGCCTCCCGGGCGGTAACTGCTGCGTTTTACGCACGCCCGCCGCGGGCAAAATTGCGC
Organism: Euglena gracilis; assembly: GCA_900893395.1. Taxonomy (NCBI): domain Eukaryota; phylum Euglenozoa; class Euglenophyceae; order Euglenales; family Euglenaceae; genus Euglena; species Euglena gracilis. The sequence goes on from CAAHFI011534683.1 coordinate 13,648, forward strand.
CTGTCCGCCGCCGCCCTTCGCAACAGTGGTAAAGGATCGCCGACCTCTAGCCGGGGCAGAGCGCTCGTTTTTGGCGCCGCAGCCGATTTCGGCCGAAAATGGCCGAAAAATGACGTTTTTGGGGCGTCCGTTACCAACGTGCTATTTTGCGCCTCCCGGGCGGTAACTGCTGCGTTTTACGCACGCCCGCCGCGGCAAAATTGCGCCTGTCCGCGCCGCCCTTCGCAACAGTAGGTAAAGGATCGCCGACCTCTAGCCGGGGCAGAGCGCTCGTTTTTGGACGTCCGCAGCCGATTTCGGCCGAAAATGGCCGAAAAATGACGTTTTTGGGGCGTCCGTTACCAACGTGCTATTTTGCGCCTCCCGGGCGGTAACTGCTGCGTTTTACGCACGCCCCCGCGGGCAAAATTGCGCCTGTCCGCCGCCCTTCGCAACAGTTGGTAAAGGATCGCCGACCTCTAGCCGGGGCAGAGCGCTCGTTTTTGGACGCCGCAGCCGATTTCGGCCGAAAATGGCCGAAAAATGACGTTTTTGGGGCGTCCGTTACCAACGTGCTATTTTGCGCCTCCCGGGCGGTAACTGCTGCGTTTTACGCACGCCCGCCGCGGCAAAATTGCGCCTGTCCGCCGCCGCCCTTCGCAACAGTTAAAGGATCGCCGACCTCTAGCCGGGGCAGAGCGCTCGTTTTTGGACGCACGCAGCCGATTTCGGCCGAAAATGGCCGAAAAATGACGTTTTTGGGGGCCGTTACCAACGTGCTATTTTGCGCCTCCCGGGCGGTAACTGCTGCGTTTTACGCACGCCCGCCGCGGGCAAAATTGCGCCTGTCCGGCCGCCGCCCTTCGCAACAGTTAGGTAAAGGATCGCCGACCTCTAGCCGGGGCAGAGCGCTCGTTTTTGGCGCCGGCAGCCGATTTCGGCCGAAAATGGCCGAAAAATGACGTTTTTGGGGGTCCGTTACCAACGTGCTATTTTGCGCCTCCCGGGCGGTAACTGCTGCGCGTTTTACGCACGCCCGCCGCGGCAAAATTGCGCCTGTCCGCCGCCGCCCTTCGCAACAGTTAGGTAAAGGATCGCCGACCTCTAGCCGGGGCAGAGCGCTCGTTTTTGGACGCGACGCAGCCGATTTCGGCCGAAAATGGCCGAAAAATGACGTTTTTGGGGCGTCCGTTACCAACGTGCTATTTTGCGCCTCCCGGGCGGTAACTGCTGCGTTTTACGCACGCCCGCCGCGGCAAAATTGCGCCTGTCCGCGCCGCCTTCGCAACAGTTAGGTAAAGGATCGCCGACCTCTAGCCGGGGCAGAGCGCTCGTTTTTGGACGCGACGCAGCCGATTTCGGCCGAAAATGGCCGAAAAATGACGTTTTTGGGGCGTCCGTTACCAACGTGCTATTTTGCGCCTCCCGGGCGGTAACTGCTGCGTTTTACGCACGCCGCCGCGGGCAAAAATTGCGCCTGTCCGCCGCCGCCCTTCGCAACAGTTAGGTAAAGGATCGCCGACCTCTAGCCGGGGCAGAGCGCTCGTTTTTGGAGCGCGACGCAGCCGATTTCGGCCGAAAATGGCCGAAAAATGACGTTTTTGGGGCGTCCGTTACCAACGTGCTATTTTGCGCCTCCCGGGCGGTAACTGCTGCGTTTTACGCACGCCCGCCGCGGGCAAAATTGCGCCTGTCCGCGCCGCCCTTCGCAACAGTTAGGTAAAGGATCGCCGACCTCTAGCCGGGAGCGCTCGTTTTTGGCGCGCGCAGCCGATTTCGGCCGAAAATGGCCGAAAAATGACGTTTTTGGGGCGTCCGTTACCAACGTGCTATTTTGCGCCTCCCGGGCGGTAACTGCTGCGTTTTACGCACGCCCGCCGCGGGCAAAATTGCGCCTGTCCGGCCGCCGCCCTTCGCAACAGTGGTAAAGGATCGCCGACCTCTAGCCGGCAGAGCGCTC
>CAAHFI011540722.1:0-12872 GCA_900893395.1 Euglena gracilis
CTATTTTTTTTCGTTCGCATATCATGTCGGACAACTGAAAGCCCCTGGTGGGGTTCAAGCTTTGAACTACCTGAAGTTCCAACCTACAACTCAAGTCATTGAAATATTGAAGTTTGTTGGTCTTGACAGCAGCAAAGCCCGACAGAGAAGTGCAAGCCCGAGTTACAGTACAGTACAGTACAGACACTGGAGTGGTTCATCTCCTTGAGGATGCTACAGCAGCACAACATCATCCTCTGCTACACCAGCTGGCTGGAAGTATTATCCCTGTTTCACTATACTTTGCTTTACCACCTGTGCTGTAACATAGCGTTCACACCAACCCGCACTGTGGCCCCAGGGCCTTATAAACATTTCACAGAGTTGGCCCCAGGGCCCAAGACTTCAGCCATGATGCTGTCCAATTTTGCCCCAGGGCTCAACACATTTCAAGCCAAAACTGGCACAGAAAAGTTCTTCACAAATGTGGCCCCAGGGCCCCAGACTTTTGCCATGATGCTGTCAAATTTTGCCACAGGGATCAACACATTTCCAACCAAATGTGGCACAGAAAAGTTTTTCACAAATGACGCCCCAGGGCCCAAGGCCTTTGCCATGATGCTGTCAATTTTTGCCACAGGGATCAACACATTTCCAACCAAATGTGGCACAGAAAAGTTTTTCACAGATGTGGCCCCAGGGCCCAAGGTTTCAGCCAAGATGCTGTCCAATGCTGCCCCAGGGCTCAACACATTTCAAGCCAAATCTGGCACTGAAAAGTTTTTCACAAATGTGGCCCCAGGGCCCAAGACTTCAGCCATGATGCTGTCAAATGCCGCCCTAGGGCTCAGCACTTTTCACAGCCAACGGCTAGACGCGCGGCAGATTTCCACGGGCGAACCATGCTCCTCCACATTGTGGCCTGCAACAGTGGCCCCCCATCCAGCCAGTTCTGCCCGGTTCAGCTGGCCAGCAAACGGGACACCTCAGCGCAATGCACTTGACAATCCCCAGGCTCCCACTCCGCCGTTCGGAAAAAACAACCCAATGTCAGCCAAACAAAGAAAAGTGCTGGTGCCTTTCACGCCGGCAAAAGACAGCCCACAGCCTACCCTGGCAGCATCGGGGGGGCAGGCCGGGGTCGGTCTTTACTCACCTGCGGGGACATTGAAAGCAACCCCGGGCCAGCTACGGACCCACCATTTGTTTCGGGTGAGGATATTGACATGGCGCCAGCATCACAAATCTCCATCCCTCCAGCCGCACCACCACCCGCAGAGCCCCCATTGGTGTCGATTGAGGACGTTGACATGGCGCCAGCATCACAAATTTCCATCACCCCGACCGCACCAACACCACCCGCAGCGCCACCCTTGGAAAGGGGATCTTGGTTCCCAAATCTGCCGGGTCCGTTGTTCTTTGGCCAACAGGGCCTCCCTTCAATGTGCTCCACGGTCATCATGGCGAACCCAATTGGCACACAAGGACCAGGATCCTTCCCCCCGTCAGATGTTGGAGCCATGTGGATGCAAGCAAATCAAGCGACGCCTTTCCTGAACTTCTCCAACCCCCCTTTGGGTGCCAGCTCTTCATCCTCAGTGGCAACAACCGCAGCAGCATCGTCACCAGCCCCAGCTAGACCCCCACCAAGCCCCATTGGCCAAAATCACATTGCTGGGGTTACGCCATTCTCTGCTCCATGCCCAACATCCCTTCATCCCTCTTTTGAGGAAATTTCTTTTGACGATCGAGGCACCCTTGTATACCTGCCACGTGGAGCCCTCCTGAATGTCAATCAAACCTACCTGCAACTGATGAAGCATTTCAACAGGGAACCTGGCTGGGAAACCCTGCACGCCTTGTGGGCCTTCCCCAAAGCGGTGCTTTGTCCTTTGCAGCGTGGCGGGCGTTCAAACTGGGCGATGGTGGGGAGAAAAATTGCAGAACGCGCTCGCCTGTATCTCACCCGCCCTGTGTTTGATTCATGGCTGGACTCCAGTCTCCCACAAAAGCAACAAGGCAGACAGACAAGGCAAAAAACAGCACTGGCAGCCAAGGCAACTGAAGAACGGTTCCTCTCCCGCATTGAAAGCCTTGTTGGCCACGGGGCTATTTCAAAAGCCTGCCGAGAGCTCACCTCTGAGGGGGTCCAAAACAGCAATGACCCAAAAGTGATCCAAAGGCTACGTGACCTTCACCCACCAGAGCCTCCACCGCACATCCCAGTGTCCGACTCTTCCCAAACGATTACCTTTCCTTCAGACCCGGAAAGCACAAAAGAGCGATTACAAAATCTGCGCAAAGCCATCTTCGGGTTCCCAAAGGAATCCGCGCCGGGTCCTTCTGGCCTGAGACCTGACCACCTCAAGGCCATGGTTGGAGACTACCCAGGGGCTTGTGGAGATGACCTCCTCGAGGTGCTGGATACCTTCATCTGTCGGGCAATTACAAACGGTGTTCACCCCAGCATGGCCCCAATTCTTTCCTCCGCCAGGCTGACACCTCTGCGAAAACAGAACAAACAAAGAGCAATGGAAGAGGATGCTTTTGGAAACCTTGTGGAACACACGGTGTGTGATGAAGACACTCGCCCAATCGCAGCAGGTGAAACCCTCCGCCGATTGGTTGGCAAATGTCTCATGCGTCATCCCACAGTGGTAAACGCTTTGAAAGAACTGAGTCCTCCACAATGTGGCGTTGGTGTGCCGAACGCTTGTCCACTGATCGCAATGGGAATCCAACAAATGGTGGACACTCTGCACTCGGACAGAGACAATCGATGGGGGCTGCTTCAAGTGGATTTCAGGAATGCCTTCAACTCTTTGTCACGAGAAAAAATCCTGCAATCCATCCGCAGACGATGCCCAGAAGTGTGCCCTTGGCTGGATTCGTGCTACGCCCAACACAGCAAGCTGTATTGTGGAAACCATTGTCTGCCTTCCCAGAGGGGGGCTCAGCAAGGCGACCCATGTGGACCAGCAGCTTTCGCCTGGGGCGTACAAGACCTGTGTGAGGGCCTCTCCCCTTGGTCGAATGGCAGGGATGGTATTTGGATGACGCCCATCTGCTGGGATCACCAGCCCAACTACACAATGCCCTTGTATTTCTGATTCGCGAGGCAGCAGCGCTTGGGTTGGCCGTGAACCCCGCAAAATGTCGCTTGTGGGGACCAGCGTTCACATCAACAGAAGGTGTCCCTTGCATTCCTCCGGGAACGCCACAGGACAGCCCCTTGCATCAAATACCACTGACCGCCTTTGTTGCCGGTTCAGGTTTGAAAGTTTTGGGGGTCCCTGTCCACCACCCCCAAGATGACCGCTTCTGTGAAGAAGTATGGAATAAGCGCATTGAAGACATCCGACGTTCCTGCACAGTACTTCAGCACCTACCTCAATCGCATGTGCAATTCACCTTGCTTCGTTTTTGTTTATCCGCTTGCAAAGTGAATGACCTCTTGCGCGCCTGCAAAATCGCCTCTGCAACAGCGGCATGCAAGACATTGTCGGGAATTATTCGGGAAACATTCAGCAGCATGGTCGGCTCCCCTTGCACCCCAGAAGAATGGTTGCAAGTTTCCCTGGCCATCAGATGCGGTGGACTGGGAATCTCCGATCCACTATTTCAACGTGCGCCCGCCAGATTGTCTCAAGTGGTGGACTTCTGTCGAAGAGCTCCCTCTGTCTTGGGCCTGCCCGCTGCCATGGACATCCTTCCCAAAGACGTTGACGATTGTTTACGGACAGCCCTCAATGAACTCGGTCAAATGGCCCCACTGCCACAATGGGCCAGTGACAAAAACTTGATCCCGCAGGCACAGTCTCCACACAATTCACAACGTTGGTGGAATCAGCAAAGCATGCTTGCCCGCCAGAAAACACTTCGGGACACATTGAATGGACCTGATGCTGTACGCTTTGCAAGCCAATGCCAACCACACGCTATGGCATGGGCCGCTTTGACACCATCTCAAGGACTCCGCACCCTGTTACCCACGGCTGAATTCCGCTGCACACTTCGTTGGTCCCTCGGAATGACTCTCACACCAACGGAATCCGATCCCAACCTCTGTCCCAAATGCTTTGGACAATCAGATTTTCTCGGACATCACCTCGTTTGCTGCAAATCAAACTTCATTACCCGGCGGCACGGGGCTGTCCAAGATTTTCTGACAACCACAACACAGAAGGCAGGATTTACAGCCCGTAAAGAACAACGAGCCGATGACCGTTCCCGCCCTGGGGATATCTTCATTCCTCGCTTGGACAGTGATGGACCCGTTGCAGTGGATGTGACAGTCCGCCACACCCTTGCGCAAAGTCATCCGCTGCGAAGTGCAGAGAGCCTGTCACAATGGCAAACACGACAGGAAGCTGAAAAGCATGCCAAATATGATGCAACATGCCGACGACTGGGCTGGCGGTTGATGCCATTCGTCATGGATTGCTACGGGGGCATGGGACAAGAAGCGCGCTCCTTGATGGCCACCCTCCTCAAAGCCCTTCTGGGGCAGCGGGAAGGGTGGCAACGGCGGGCCGCAGAAGCAGATATTTGGCAAGGCCTGTCCTTCACACTGATCAGAGAAATCAGCAGACAGCTCGTTTGGAGCTTGTATTCTTCCAAGGATGAGATCACCTTGTCTTCTGCCCACTCACCATATTCTGTCTGAAGGCCTCGAGCCCCCTGAGCAGGGCCACATGCCAAGCCAAAGGCAAACTCAAACTCACCATATTCTGTCTGTAGGCCTTGAGCCCCCTGAGCAGAGCCACACGCCAAGCCAAAGGCAAATCAATGGGTCAGACAGACGCACACGCAGAGAAACAAAACAGAGAAACAAATAAAGCCAAAACCCGGCACAGACACGCCATCCGGTGGCAAAGAGGAACAAACGCCCCCCCACCCCGCCCACCCCGCCCGATATATATTGAAGGTGACCTTTGCTCATCTTCCGCTAACCGCTGACCTCCGCACCCTGAACAAGTATCCCTCAGCACTCTTTTGTACATTACACCCAGAGTATAAGCTACCCGCGACCTGTGGCGGCACAGGGAGTCACAAGGGGGTTCCTCTTGTGGCGAGGGCCAAAAGAGACGTTACCCTGGGCCCGGGGCACGGTTTGGGTGAAGCTGTGCTACCCTGGTGAAGCTGTGCTACCCACCGTGAGATTAAATCCGGTCTGACACCAAACCTCGCTGGATTAAATCCGATTTAATCCAGACCGAGTTAAATGTCAACCAAATTAAGTGTCGAACGATTTAAATCTACCCCCTGTACCCTCACCCCCCCTCAGTGTCCCCCCCCAGAGTGGCCAAAATTGGTTTACCCCGCAAAGTGGCCACTTTCGTTTGGCGCCAAAGGCGCCGAAGCCCAAAAATTGACCCCCCCCAATGTCCCCTCCCCTAGAGTGGCCGTTTTGGGGTTCTGCAGTGCTTGGAGGGTGGCCACTTTGAGGGGGGAGTGAGGGTAGGGGGGGGGGCAATTACAGCGGTTCACTAATCAATTTCCCCCCTGAATAATCCCCCCCCCTTTTCCACCAGTTTCCCCAATCCTGGCAACCCCTGAAAAAACAGCTGATTAATCCCCCCCTCTTCTGAAGGCTCCCAAGAGGCGGCACAAAGGCAAGTGTCAGCTCGCCTTGGAAGCTCATTTGCGTGGCGCAAATTAGGTGCCAGTGACCGAGCTAATTTAGCATCAAGGTCGACAAGGTGTAATTCACTCCCAATGAATGCATGTTCCTCAACCCAACACTTGGGGGGTGTTACCCCGTGACCCCCCGTGACCCCCCCCATGACCCCCCGTGACCCGAACAAGGACCCTTTTCGGCGAAATTTTGTAGGGAAAATTTTTGTGATGCCTAATTTGATAAAATTCTCATGCAGATTCCTAATTTTGAGGTGTAAAATTTTCAAATTTGGGCTTGGTGATTCCTAGTTTGGTGTCATTCCTAATTTCTGGTGTGGGATTCCCTATTTGTGGAATTTTTCCACAAAAATTCCGGCTCGGTGATTCCTAATTTTGTCACCAAAAAATGTGGTGTTCCCCCCGTGACCCCCCGTGACCCCCCGTGACCCCGTGACCCCCCCGTGACCCGAACCACCCCTTGGAGCATCGACATCAATGACTGACATTGCTGTCAGGGGTGCTGAGTGCCCAAAACAACATAACCTAACCCAACCCAACCTGATGACTCTGCAGTTAGGATTAGGAAAATCTTATTAGGAATTATTATTAGCTGACTCCATCTGTCCCTGCAGGGCTCTGTCTCTGTCACTCATTCTGTCAGTTGTTCAAGAATTATCTGGGATCAATTATCATCAATTATCTGGAACCAATCATTATCTTACCCTTGGTTTGGACTTTGGACTTTGGTACTCTCTTCCTTTGTGGTTTGCTTGTATTGTGCTGTTGGATTTGTGGGATTTTTAAACTTTTGGCAAATACGAGGTGTGAAACTTTGAGCCAACCCACCTCATTTCACCCAAAACACCCTCAAAACAAAGAAAATGCAATTTTTAAAACAGGCCGCGAGGGGAATTGAAAACACCCTGGGCAGGGTAAAAGATCCTACGCAACGGGGTGCCGGCCCCGAGGAACTGGAAACTCCAGGGCGGCACCACGGTTACAACATGGTAGCAGAGGTAGACTGCCCAATTTTGATTCCCCTCCAACATGCGGCTACGAACAACAAGCTGAAAAACGACCAGAAACTGAAAAAACTGACGCTGACATGCCAGCTGCCGAAACCGCCATCGCTAGGGTGGTGGAGCCGGCGGAGGGCAACTCAGCCATGTACCAAACTCTGGATGTGCCAGCTGCCTTAACCGCCATCGCTAGGGTGGTGGAGCAGGCGGATGGTTTCCCAGCCATGAACCAAACACTGGAAATGCCAGCTGCCTTAACCGCCATCGTTAGGGTGGTGGAGCCGGCAGATGGCTTTGCCGCCATGTACCAATCACTGGACAGCAACAGGTGGACTGAAACTGAACAAACGGCACAGACATTACAGTGCCACGGACATGCAATGACAGCCCACGTGTCATTGCCATGGTGCACATGGACCAGGACGACACCGAACAGACCGGTCCAGCACCAGATTACACAGAACTGGACGAAAACAACGAACCGTACTTCGACGAACAGGTGTTTGCACCACAAAACTGGTACCAACAGCCAGAAACGGACACTCAGAACGACCAAAACTGGCAAACCGCAACAGCACAGCAACCAGGAACCCAGAGTTTTGCACTGGTGGCGGTACGACAGAGCCCGGAACAACCAGACCGCCTCCAGGGTGAAACTGAAACTTCGTACCAGGAACCATCGTACAGCTCGTACGAGATTCCACAGCCGGAACCACAGAACCAGAACACTGACTGGGACTGGTGGTCGAACTTTGCGTACGAAACTGGACAGCTGACCCAGGAATTTCAACAGTTCAGACACAAAACTGAACAGACGAACCAACAAACGGCAGAAACTCTGCAGCAGCTGCAACAAACAACGACGGAATGGGTCAGCGAACTGCACGCAACAGTGAACAGACAGGGTGAAGCACTCATGACAGAAATAAACGGCAGACACGAAGAACTGACGACAGTCCTGGCAACAACCAAGCAAACATGGAACAGGTGACCGTCAACCAGAACAGGCTGTACCAGGAACATTTCAACGGAATGTCACAGCAGATCACAGAAATCAGGGAAATGTCTGGCTCACTGGGTGAAAAACTCAGGGAATTTCACAGTTTTCTGCAGATGGCAGGTGGAAACGCACAGAACCAGGGTGAACATCTGGTTGGTTTACTACACCGACAGCGAGAAAACGAAAAAACAACTGCAGAACTGCAACAGAGATTGGCTGTGGCAGAAGAACGGGTCGCAGGAATCACAGGCGGAGTCCAAACGGTGAACAGCAAAGTGGACGAAACTGTGGCAACAGTGTCCAGAAAAGTTGAAAACCTCAGAGGCGAAATCAGCAGTGTGGTGGAAAAATTCAGAAGGACATGGGCAGTGAAATCGGAAATCTGGCAGGACGGGTTCAGCAGCAGGAAACAAAAACGACAACAACCATTCAAAACTGTGATTACCTGCACAAAAAACTGGTCGAACTGCAGAAAATCCCAGATCAGCAGCAGCAGATTACACAGCTGAACGAGGAAATCGGCAGACTGAAACGACAGGTGGAAACTCTGACCTCCAACGAAGAAAAACACAAACAACGCACTGAACGTCTGAACCTGGAGGTCGGCAACCTGGGTCACAGGGTGGACGAAACAGCCCAAACGACTCAAAACTGCTGGGTGAACTACAAAAAGGGACCATTAAAACGGGAACACATGCCACATCTGAACATGCCAAATGGCTGGAAATGACATCTGCCATTGGCTCAATGACAACCAGGGTCGGTCAACTGGAAGCAAAACTGGCTGGTCTGACAACAAAAACTGCAGAACGGGAACACATGACAACGGCATTGGCAGCATTTACATTCTCTGACCACGGAACTGCAAACACAGCAGAAACGGTGGACAGAACAGCTGGTGACCCTGGACAGAAAAATCAGTACTGTGACAAAAACGACTGAAAACCTGACTGAAAAACTGGAAAGGCAAAACACCCAGCAAATCACAACCCCCAGCCCTAGCCTGGCTGAAATACCCAAACTTTTTGAAAATCTTTGCATTTCCTCTCGCCCAGCCTGCACAGGGGCCTTCGGGCCAGAGTCAGGGGCCAGCCCCCTGGCCAGTGGGCCTCCCTCGAGGACCCAGGCTGGACAGCCAGGGGCAGCCACAACGGCCCAACGAACAGAACCCCCCCAGGGGGCAGACAGGGCCGCGGGCCAACGGGGATCGGGGACCCCACAACCCCAGAACCAGCCCCCACCAGCCCGAGGGGCCAGCCCACAGACAACACGGGACGGGGACCCTAGAACCCCAGGCCTGGCCAACGGGGATGGGGACCCCACAACCCCTGGCCCAGCCACGGCCAGCCCTGAGGGGCCAGCCCGCAGGAAACCAAGGGACGGGGACCCCAGAACCCCAGGCCTGTCAAACGGGGACGGGGACCCCACAACCCCTGACAGGTATGTTCAGCCAGAGCAGCCAGCAGTGGGGGGACGAAACACCACACCCAAAAATGGAAGGAGGAGCTGCAGCACTGGGGACCGTTAACTCGGCTTCCCTGGTGGGGCAGCTCATCCAGCAAGAACTAAAAACTGCCTTGACACCGTTAATTGCCCAACTGACTCGACAAACAGAACAACGGCCGACTGCAGTCCCGACCAGCCCAGCACTTACGACAAACCCGACAAGCCCAGCACCACAGCAACCCAGCCGACTCAACAGCCAGTGACGACACAACAAAACCCACAGTCCCGGACTCGGGGCTTGTTCATGTGGGCAGACGAAACCGAAACTCAGAACACAGCCACAACAACCTGGGTGGGACCCCAGATGGGGTCTACCCAAACTGCCATCCACCACATAGGAGAGGAAACAGTGGTGGCACCCGTGGCAACGGCCCCGGCAGCATCCTTCGGGCTGCTGCTGGGTCCAGTGGGCGCGGCAATGACAAAAGACCTGGTAAGACCAACACTGCAGGGGAATTTCGCAGATTTTGCCGTGAAATTTCCATGTACCTGCAACGTGTGTCAGCCGGTCAGGGGTCCCTGACCGATGACCTGAAACTGTCACTGCTGGAGGGCAGCCTGGACAGTGCCAGCAAACTGGAACTACAACGCAGACAGGAACGCGGTGAGAAAATAAAATACCAGGAATTTTGGAACTGGATGTGCCAGAAATACGGTGGAGACACACAATCAGCCATCAAAGACGAACTGAAAAACCTGAGACCAAAAACGGAAGGAAAACTGACACTGGAAGCGTGGAGGGAGTTTGAGGCCCATTTCAAACTCCTCTACAGCAGGCTGGAAAATCCATCAGAGGAAGACGCTTACAACCTGGTGGCTGAAAAAATGCCTGAAACGCAACGCAGAAGCTGCATCAGGGAACAGGACCGCAGAAATCAGGACAGACCGACACTGAAACTGAAAGGGGTCACGAACATTACAAACGTCCCAGATGCAACAACGGAAGACGTTCGTGACCTGGTGGCAGCAACTGTGGGCACAGGTGAGAATTTTCAGGTGGCACGAGACGGACAAAACTTCAGGATCCAACTGCACAGCAGCAGAGCTGCTGAACTGCTCCTGATGAAAAACGGTTCAACGTTGCTGACTGGACATAAACCACACTTCACACAGGTGCAGCAAGACTGACTCTGGACGAACTGTTCCAACGGTGGAAACCGAACTCAGGTGCCAACAACAGTCAGACTCCCTGGGTAGGGGTACAACGGCTGGCAGAACCAACCTCGTGAAAACAGATCACGGTCGATGGACCGCAGGGGTTACGTCAGGGAAGTCAAGGAGGAGGAGAAAACAAAATCCAGAAGTCGGACACCACCTTCCAGATCCCGACCCAACTCCCCTGGACCTCGAACCCCAACACCTGAAAAACCCAGACCCCCTTCTCCACGCCAGCAGGTGCCCATGGCAGTTTCAGAACAGCCTGGCCAGGGACGGTACACCAACTGGTCAGACTGGGGACAGAACGACTGGGGCAAAGGCAAAGGAAAGGGGAAAGGTCAAAACTGGGGTTCAACCCAAAACTGGAACCAGAACCAGAACTGGAATCAGAATTACGGCAAAGGCTACGATTCAGGAAAGGGATACAACTCTGGGAAAGGATACGATTCTGGGAAGGGGAGCGGGAAAGGAAAAGGCAAAGGGCAGCCACAGCCACAGCCAGCAGCAACGAAAACTGAACCACAGCCACAGCAAACCAATTCACAGGAGCCAGCCAACCAGCCACAGGGACAGCCAAAGGCAGAAGCATCTTCCAGCAATCGCTGGCAGCCAGTTCAAAACGCAGAACGGAAGTGAAGGGGCTGCGGCCTGAGGGTAGGGGACGAGAGGGGCGACTCTCTGCAGACACAACCGAAACAACAAAACAAAACAAGGGAACCAGGTCCAGAGCCGCAGCGGTCATACACACTGGGTAAGGGAGGTAAGAAAAAACCCCAAAAGAAAAACATCCTGACAAAAAAACGACTCCACAGCCCAGAACCGAAAAGGGAACAGGTCAGCTGCAGGTTCGGCAGAGCAGCTTCACGGTGGGTGTCTGAAAACTACCACGTGAAGGAAGAAAAAATGACAGAAATTCTCTCACACTTCGGGGTCCAGCCCCAGCTGGATGCCTTTGCAACGGAAAAAAACAAAAGATTCCCGCAATGGTGGGGATCGGGCAGCCCAGACGGAACTGACGCCTTTGAAAAAACTGGCACGGAAAACTGCTGTGGATGAACCCCCCATTCAGCAAAATTTCACAGGTGGTGAGAAAAATCCAAACAGACGAGGCCCATGCACTTCTCATGGTACCAGATGGGTCACAGAATGGTACAGGGAAATCAAAAAACTGGCAGTGATGTCAATGTTCATCCCAGCGGGAACAAAACTGTTCGGACAGGGTGACAAGAACTGCAGGAATACACCGTGGCCTGTGGAAGTGTTTTTGGTATGCGGACACAAAACACGGTGCAAGTACCTACCAGGTTTCCACAAACATTTCACCCCCCTACACCCGACATCCAAGGTGAGGTTCGGCACAGCCCACGAGTACCCGCCAGTGGAGGACGAGGTGGAGGGTGGTGAACAAAAACCGATTTGGGGACAGAAAAACCACAGAAACACATCAGAAAACTGCAGGAGGCAGCCACAGCGACACCAGAACGGGCCACAGCAGAAAAACCAAAACCAAAAATGCTGGACCTGTTCTGTGGAACAAAATCGGTCAGCAAGGTGTATGAAAAAATGGGTTTCGAGGTGGTGACGGTGGATTCAGACCCCAGGTGGAAAGCGGATTACCAGGTGGACGTACTGGACTGGGACTTCAGAAAACATTTCAAACCTGGTGAATTCCACACGGTGGTTGTGGAGTTCCCTGCACAGAATTCAGCATTGCCCTGACGACAAGACCCAGAAACCTGGAAAAGGGAGACAGCCTTGCAAAGAAAGCCCTGGAAATTGTGGAATTTCTGCAGCCGCAGAAATGGTGGTTGGAAAACCCAAGGTACGGATACCTGGGAAAACGAGATTACATGAAACCGTACCCGTACATTGACGTGGATTACTGTCAATACACAGACTGGGGTTACAAAAAACCAACACGAATCTGGGGCAGCCCTGACATCCTGCAGGTACCAGCAAAACGGTGTGACGGGAAAACGTGCAAGAACCTGGACCCGAACGGTGGTGGTCACCTGGTGAAACTCAGCAACAAACACAACATTCCAGCCTTCAAAAAATTCAGGATCCCAGAACAACTGATTCAGGACCTGGCGGGGTTCCACGAACGGCTACGGCAAACCAGCCAAGCCCAGGCCGCGCAGCAACAACCGCTGCAGCAGCCCAGCCCTGCCCAGACTGCACGACAAAACATGCTCTCACAGCCCAGCCCAGAACTGACAGGTCAACAGCCAAACCCAGATTCAACTGACAAAACAGAACCAGACCAAAACATTCGGCTTCCAAAACGACTGTGTGAACCGGTGTCCAAACTCCTGCTGGGGCAGGTCATCAGCAGAAAGAAAGCAAAACAACTCCTCATCGAAGTCCGTGCTGTGTTGCCGGACGGCAAAAAAATGTTCCTACAGGCCCTGATTGACACGGGAGCACAGGCAAACCTGGTGAAAAAGAACCTGATTCCCCAACAAAACTTCAGACGTTCACAAAAACCCTTGGCCCTGATCACAGCGGACGGAACAAGGATGGAAGGAGGACTACACGAAGTCACACTGGAACTGCAGTTTTCATCACGGGTGCACAACACGGACAGAACA
>CAAHFI011542464.1:0-14251 GCA_900893395.1 Euglena gracilis
ACTGCCCCTCCCTTTCACTCAGCCTCAACCTTTCCTGCAACATTTCACTGATAATGACCTCCAAATTCTTTCTCGTTTGCAGCCCCAACTCCCTTTGCACCTCCAACCGAATTGTTTCCTCACTCTTGTTAATCAGGTCACAGACTTTCTCAATGGGAAAATCTTTCCGACCCAGAAAATTCTCCAACCTCCCCAAACGGTCATTCAGAGCTTTGCTCTCTCGCTCCAGGGACTGTGAAAATTCCTTCAATTTCTCAGCCTGTGCCTGAAATTTGGCACACTCAGTCTCCACCAAACTTTTACATTGCTGAAAAATGATCCCCAAACGTCCCTCCAGACCAGAGCTTAGCTCACCGAGTGCAGATTTGACCTGATGAACAGCAATTTCCTGCTTTTTTTCCTTCTCCCCCACTTGTTGCACCACCACGTGCACCTCCCCCACAGATGTTTCCAAAAACGACAGCTTCTGAGAAACATCCCTCTCATTTTTTCTCAACCCCTCAACCTGGGTCTCAAAAAAAGTGTTTACTCCATCCTCCACTTTCTTCACTTTTTCAGCAAACTGCCGTTCCATTTCCACACTCAACAAATGCCTTTGGCATTGGGCCAGATATTGCACCATTTCACCATTTTGCTGAAACTGCAAAAGCAAGTCTTTTACGGTTGCACTCAGTTCAGCCTGAATTTCACGTTTCACCAATGCAATGTGATCAGCCATTCGCCGATCATGCATGCCCAATGCCTCATTCACCAGATTCAATGTCTGCCCCTGTGACATGGCCAATGCCTGATTTAGCCTGTTTTCTGCCTCCCCCACCAGATTTTCAGCCGTTTTTTCATGGTTTTTTCCTTCCTGCACCAAAAGTCTGCCATGTAAACATTCTATTTTGCAACTGATTTCTTCACCCCAGTTGTTCCAATCATCATCAGATTGGCCATAGCCCGATTCCATTTCCACATCACGCTGATTTTCAGGGTTTTCGGACCCAGTTTCTGCAGAAAAACTGGTGTTTGGCTGCAAATTTTTTGGCTGGGTCTGTGGAAAATCTGGCTTAATTGGCCGAAAACCCTGGGCTGGGCCTGTGTTTGAAGACACTGTTGACGCTGGCTGAAAAACCTGCCCAGTCATCTCGGCTGGCCCCATGATTGCTGGGACAGATGACTCAGCCGAAAATTGCTGGGCTGGCTGAAAAACCTGTGAAGTCATCTGGGCTGGCTCCATGATTGCTGGGACAGATGACTCAGCCGAAAATTGCTGGGCTGGCTGAAAAACCTGTGAAGTCATCTGGGCTGGCTCCATGATTGCTGGGACAGATGACCCAGCCGACAACTGCTGGGATGGGTGAAAAACCTGCCCAGGCATCTGGGCTGGGACAGATATCTCAGCCGAAAACGGCTGGGCTGGCTGAAAAACCTGCGCTGGGCTGCAGCTGGCTGTGCTGACTGCGATTATGAACTCTGTGTTAACAGCAATGGTTCTGGCTGGGCTGTTAAACACAAAATTTTTTGTTCTGGCCCTGGGCTGCTGTCTCGTGACGACACAGAAATTTGCTGAAAACCTGGAAAATTTACTGGCCACGTGCCAGCAGCTTTCATTCTTTGAATAACCATTTGCTGAATAATTGCGTTTTCAGCCTGTTTTTCTTCCTCAATTTCGCTTTCGTAAGCTGGGGGTTCCGATTCGTCGTCACTGCCATGCAGTGGAACCAGTTGAAACTTTTCTGGCCCTGCCACCGTGATGGGCCTTATACATGTAATTAACCCCCTCTCCGAATCAGAAGCAGATTCTGATTCCTGTGTCGTTTCTGAAAATTCTGAAGCCGATAAAGCCTGAAAATTGTTTTCTGCCACAGATTACATCATGATTTGCAATGATGCCACAGGCTCTGAAAACTGGGCTGCAGAAAATTAAGTTTCCTTTTCGTTCTGAAAACAGCTTTCTGCCAAAGATCTCAGAAAATTTTCATCACAATCTGAAAGTCGGACATATTGACCTGAAAACGAGCAGATTTCTGCAGATTCTTCTGAAAATTCACAGACCACAGGGTTGATGAAACTGTCCTCGTGTACCATTCTGCTGGCACAGCCACCAGAACAAATCTCTGTGACCGTGTCAACCGTCTCTGAAAAATGTTCACTGACTGGGTCAGTGAAACACCATTTGCTTGTGATGTCAGCCGAATCTGAAAACTTTGCACTGATTCTGCTGAAAGAGGCAGCGGAACAAATCTCTGCAACGACGTTCACTGAATCTGAAAAAACCTCACTGACGAAGTCAGTGATCCGAACCTCTGCTAACCATGTTCGCCGGCCCCACCCCCTGTGCGCCGCCGGTCGCCCCCGCGACCGGCGAGTCCTGATGGGCCGAGGGCCCTGGGGGGTCCTCGCCGTCGTGGATAACCACCGACAGCAGGGGGTGGGTGTTTCTGGGGTGGGGCCTGTGCTTTCTCGGGGAATTGGTGGGCTCAGGCCAACCCCCATTTTTTCACCCAGGTGATTTCCCCAACCACAGCCGGCGCGTAGGATCGTTTTTTTAATGTTTTCTCAAAACTTGGTGAACACCGTAAAATCTGCCATTTGCAATGAAATCTCACTTTCCTCTCTTTCTCTCTCTCTCAAACTCGCTCACACTCTCTTGCACACCTTGAAGGCAAAACCAACCCACAGACCAACCCACTGAAACTTGAAAGTTTGAGAGTGAGAAACTGAAAGTAACTTACTTGAGTGTAAACAATTGAAAACGAACTGAGAAATGAGAATGTGTAAAAATGTGCAAACCTGGGGGCAAGGAGGAGGGGTATAGGGAATAGTAGCGCCGGTGAGGGTGGCGGTGTTGTAGGGTCTCCTTCTTGATTTCAATACCAAATTGACTTCAATAACTCCACCAACAATGCAATGACCAACAATGTAACTGTCAGTTCCAATTCAACAATGTGATTGATCAAATCCAATTCAATGTATTTCCTCTCTGCCAAATAATGGGGAAAACCCCTCAAGTTCTGTAAAAAAACAGAATTTAAAAGATCAAAGTAATTTGACCCGCTTCCAATTTCTGTCGCGGGTTTTTTTAAATGGTGGGCTGTTACCCGCGACTTTGAAATTTGCGCTTTCTGGCAATTTTGGCTGCCGGCGAAAGCCGGCGGCTGACACCAGGCATAGAATAAGGCCCAATCCATCACCTGGGCCCCATGGCCACACGATCCCAGGGCCCAGACCCAGATCAATGGTCACGAATCAATGGCCACCAGTGGCCCCAAGCCAGCTCTCAGGAGCCACCCCTGCACCCAACGTATGCCCCCCCCCTTTCAACATCCCAATGTCATCTCCTGCAGCAAATCTAGAACAACGTCCAGACTTCAATTCAAGCACCACCACCAGCAAATCCAGAACAAAATCTTCTGACTGGATTGAGAATTTGCTTGCAGAAGTAGGGAGGAAACTGATAACGGTTGGTACCCCATCTGTTGCTTTGCCAGCACCAAAAGTTGATTGCCAAAGTCCAGCTGACCCAGAAAACGAGATGCCAGAGAAAGTCTCCATTTTCCAAATTACAACTGGAATCATTAACATTCTACAACACCCAGAAAGAAACGTGGGAGCCTTTGTGCAAGGTTTCAAAGAACCACCACCTTCCAGAGCAACCACTCGCCCCAGACATCATGGAGAAAGACATTTTTGGAAAATGAAACAACTCAGTTCAAACAAATCCCAGGGTGGGCCAAACCACTTCATGAAGCAGTCTACAGCAAGCTTTCTTACAAACAGCATGCGTGGCAAAACATGGGAAAATTTAGAAATCAAACTATCCATATCGCAACCTCAGCCCATTTTACACACCCATTTGACCACCCCCGCCCCTCGTGGGACAATCCTCCAGGTAGGGGGTGTGCAAGAACAAATCGTATCAGGACCGCAGCCCCCCCCCCCCAAGTGGTCCCAGACATGACCCCTTCAGTGGACTGGTTTCAGAACCACACGGAAATGGCCTTGGCACAACAACCAAAAAAAGCCGAAATAAAGGACGTGGCAACCCAAATGTCCACCCCCTCCGAACCAGAGACCAGTAAAACCCGAAAAAGAAAACCATCTGCCCCAGAAGAGACCCCACATTGCCCAAAATGTGTCTTTACCACGAAAGTCGGTGGATGGGCCGTTTCCATATCGGAATTCCCATCGGCTTCGGCGGTCAGTTCCTCTCACCATCATACTGGCACCAATCAAGCAGCGATTCAGAATCTCTCCAGTGCCTGCCAAACGGACAAACAATTTCTGCAACCCTCCATCTTACACCGTGGCGATATCGACGCCAACCCTGGAACCGGGAAGCCCGCCTGCACGGCGTCCTTCCGCCACATTTCGCACATGTCGCACAGGGAAAAAAATATTTTGTGGCCTGCTCACACCCGGAAGAACAGCCAGGTTTCACTGCAAGTGCAGGTGGACAGGAAACATCCGAACACCACAGCCACTCATGCTGCACTTGCCAGTTTGTCCTATTTTCGCCCAATCAGATCCGCTGAACCCTCTGCCAGCAGCTGATATCCATTTCATTATATCAGGGCTGGCATGGGCAAGTTTCATGACTCTGAACAAAACCACTGCAACACGCCCCCTACCGCCCTACGGTCAGCTTTCTATGACACCTTGCGGAACATCTGGATGGGAGCACGGAAGGCCCTCCTCCTTGCACTTAACAGCGGCTTCCCTCAGCCAGTACCCAGGATGTCCAGTCACCTATTTGGTCCACCTTCTCAACGATTTGCACTGGGTAGCCCAAACGTTTCTCCAACGGTACATACCGAATGGAAACACCACCCTGTTCTACGACCCGTACCACGCCCTGATGGCATGTCAACCACCAACAACACAGAATCCGCCGATACATCTGTCGGACTGGAGACAATCATTACACACTGCAGAATTTGTCCACATCCTCCGGAATGCATCTGAGCTCTTGGCTGACATTAGACCACCTCACCCCCTAGTAACAATGGGAGGACACGTGCCTGAGAACCCTAGACCGGAGGCTTACTTGAAAACACTCAGAGAGCGGTCCGAGCAACCACACCCGCCTCATTGTCACAGGGACATTCGGCAAGGAAGGGGAAGCATTTTCACATTTGCTGACGTAGAGCAGGTCCCGGGCCCGGGAAATCGTCCCGCATTCGGCCAAGAGAGGAAGACAGTGGAGAACCACAACCGGGCACAAATGTGCAATCGACAGCCGCGTTCACGGACTTACCCATCCATAAGCGCCACCTTTAGGGATCACAGACTCTGCAGCAACCACAAACATGGCGGGGAACATCACAAACCTAAGACACACCCCAGATCAACCCTTCTGTTGTGACATGGCGGCTCCCTTCCCCATCCTCGAGGTGTTGCATACACCGGTATCCACCATTCGACACCTCCCGGTGACAATCCAACAATCATTTTCTAATGTTCCTTCCTGGGAACTATTGAGATACACATCACATCCGGCAGAAGAGGCACTCTTTGGCAACTTGGCGTTGCCGAAGCTCACCCTGAGAGCTGTGAATCTCAAAGGGAAGTTCTCCAGGGACATCCTTGAAGTGACAATCCTTCAACGCCTGCACCTTCTCAGAAGGACAGCTGGACAGAACTTGTCAGGAGCCTCTTAGAGGAGTCCCATACCGCACAGCACACGGGAACAGATACAAGGTCTCAAAGGAAATACAACGAAGATGCATTGCACGCTGGCAGCCGTTACCTCTTAAACAAGATCCGGCAACTCGTAGGAGAAGGAGCTGCACGAAAGGCCATCCATATTCTCCAAAGCAAAGGAACCCAGCATTTACGTGACTCGCGCGTCCTCCAAACCTTACAAGACTTGCACCCAAGAGCTTACCCCCCACTTCTCACACGGCCTGCCCCAGAAAGCCTGAACAAATTACATGACCCTGCAGTTTGATCAGGTATGGTCAAAGAAACCGTCCTCAAATTCATCCGCTCCAGCGCCCCAGGTCCATCTGGTCTCCGCATCAGCCATCTCCAAGACAGCCTCCGCCACCACCGGAAGTGGGGCGCTGTTACAACAAGCACTCACATAGTTCTACATCATGTGGGACAAAGGAGACATCCCCCACCCTCACTCGCCCATCTGGAGTTCAGCATCCCTAACAGTACTCACCAAACAAGGTTGTGGAACAACGCCGATTGCAGTAGGTCAAAAGCTACGCAGTATTGCTGGGAAGACGATCCTGAAGCACCCACAAGTCCGCAATGAACTAGATTCCTTTCTGCCAACCCAACTGGGGCTGGGTGTTCTCAACGCCACTGAATTCATCGCACAAGGTACACAAAGCATGGTGAAGGCCCTGCAAACAACGCCATTTGGGCACTATTACAAGTAGATCTACGCAATGCATTCAACAATTCACACAGAGCACAAATGTTGAAAATGGCGGCGGCCAGAACACCCTCTTGTTGGAATTATCATGTCACGGCATACGCGCAACCAGCCCCCTTGTTCTGTGGACAAAAAAAACTCACTTCACAACAAAGCACACACCAAAGATGCCCTATTGGCCCCATTGGTTTCTCACTCATTTTACAGGAAATTGTGGGTAAAATCCGAAACGACACAGGCCTGTTGTGGAGTGCATGGTATATGGATGATGGGGTACTCATCCGCCAACCAGAAAGTATAAATGCAGCAGTACAGCTCTTGAAAATCCTTGGACCAACAGTGGGCTTACATCCAAATCCCGCAAAAATGCATCACCTGGGGTCCCTTTGGTGCAGACATTGCTGCAAAACACAACATGACCCACAAACGATGGCAACCGTGGGAGGAAATCAAAGTTTTGGGTTCACCGATTGACTTCCCCGATACATCCTCCTTCCTTGCATGCTCTTCGCCTGCTGCGCAGGAAGACCTGGAAAGCCTGATTGAAGAAAAAAAACCGGCTCGGTGACAGTCAAATGGCACATCCCCTGTTACGTAACTGTGCTGAACGCTGCATAATCACACGCCTGCTCAGTGGCGCGGACACCCAACACCTGTCCAAAAAGTATCAAACAATGCTCAGAAACAATCATCAAGGGCTTCGAAGACATCATGGGAATAGCCCTGACAAGCAACCAAAGACAACAAGTCTGCACACCACTGCACCTCGGAGGTTGTAGAATCAAAGACCCATGCCTCATGCAAGGCCCGGCTCGACTGGCGGCCCTGACCAAATTCCACGCCAAAGGAAACACAACAATACAATTGCCACACTATGCAGCGAAAGTTAACCATGCAATGGTGCAAAAGGCTGTTCAAGTTCTGGCGGTTTTCACGGGCTTGAACCTTGAACCACTCCAAAGATGGCTTTACAAACCAGACGACGTCAAATTGGCTGATGACAATCAACAATCACAACATTGGTGGACAGCTCACCTTCACCGCGCAACACGGGACAAACTTCACTCGGCCAGCTCACCACGAGACCAATGACGTCTGTCAGAAACAGAAAATGGACTGGGGTCAGCATGGATGCGGGCAACACCTCTGCCTACACTTCACACAAACATGTCGTCGGAGGAGTACATCCTCTCGTTGAAGTGGTGGCTCGGGGTACAGTTGTTGCACACCTAAAAGAACCCAAATGTCCAGGTTGCAATTCAACAGTCGATGAATGGGGACATCACCTACTTTGTTGTATTCGCAACAATTTTTCTGAAAGACACAACGCCATGCAAGACAAACTGTTTGAAATTCTCCGGATCTCCGGAAAGGGGGTCACTAAGGAAGTACAAAACCCCAGACAACCCGACCAACACCTCAGACCCGCTGACTTGCTGCTATCCGCCTGGGATAATGGACAACCCACTGTCTTAGACCTTACAGAGCTTTGCCACGACCACATGATCTTGGCTGCTATCACAATACCTTGGCAGCCGGAGACTTGCCTGGCGGTACCGTAATTCTCTGGTACACCCCAACCAATGGATGGCTATGGCAAGGGCACTGGGGAGCTCCTCACTGCTGAGGATGTGCAGGATATAATCTGCTCGGCTTCCAGGGGATAACCCGCTTGTGAGGCAGTTCAACCATGTGCAACAATGTGTTGCCGATTGTGCAACCGCACTGAACAAAGTGCTTCTAATTGATGAAGACAACCAGAAACATGTCTCACCAAGCTGGAATACTGCTGGAATTACTGGAAGTAAGTTGGCAAATACCGCCAGAGGAATTTCGAAAGTGCGGGTATTGACCTTGCAAACTTTCGTGAAACCTTTGACAAAATGTGCCAACAACTCCCGCAAAGCTTCCGGCAAAATAGTTAATGCACGCATGAAGCGGAAAGGCGGAATGACTCCAAGTTTCTGCACTTGCATGACTCACTATAACGGTTACCAGGACAAATGGAGTCCTGTTCATCCGCGTTGTTGCATTTGCAACAACAGTTGCATGCACGAGATTCCTCGTCTGCAAAAACAAACAGTGGTGGATTTGTGTCTATGGACCACCTCACCACCTTGTCCGCAACTTCCCACGAAACGGAAAACCGCATCATGCAGTTGTGCGGTGAAACGGTAAAGTTTCGGCAATTCAGTGACAAGCCAACGAGAATTCTGCTCCCCACACGTATGTGCGGCAGTTTGGAGGAGCGACTTTCTCGTTTGGAGCAGAAAACCTGCTATTGTGAAGCGAATCGGGTTGGATTATCCAATCTGAGTGCGAATCTGAGTCACGGAAGTAGCACAACGGCAGGATTCCTCGCAGTTGCAGATGCAATCCGACATTGGCGGGATTAACTCGGCCATTGCGGGCTTGCAACTAAGCTCTTCCGCACTTTCCCACCGAGTTCCGGACATTAGCGGTATTCAAACTGCTATTGGTGAACTCCAGACCCGGTATGCAACGGTGTCTACGAAAATAACCGAAATGCAGTCCTTACCTGCAGGTTCTAGTTCCCGGATTACCGAGAACCCTAATTTCAAAGCGTTTTATGACAAAATGCTCACTGGTAATCAGGAAACCTTGCAAGATTTCTGCAACAGCCTATTACGGCTTAAGGAATCGGTGAATCGGAATGCCCGATCCACGCAAGGCGAGATTACCAGGTTGGATGAGCGAATTTCCGCGTTGTTCAATAAGCCACAACCCGGAAATTTGCCTGTGGGTCCACAACCGCGTTGTCGGATAACCTTGCGCCGGTTGCACCCACCACCACACCAACGTAGGCGACACCACCTTTGCAAATTCTCTCAAATGCTGTAAAAGCATTAACAAGACAGCTCCAACTCTTGGATGAGTCTCACGGGAAACTTGTCCAAAATGTTTCCGTAATTTCCTAAAGGATTCCGCATTTCGATGATTTTCCCGTTACCGCAAGTGTGTTCGCAATTTGGAGAACGAAGTTGACCGTATTTGCCGCCTACTCCAACTTGTTGAGCATTTGGAGCAAAGTGTGCATGAGCTGTCAGTAGGTTTGGACAATGTGTCCAACCAGCAGCGGTTTCACACAGCAGTTCGGCAGTGTGCATTGCCGAAGTTGCGCCAAATGTGCCAGAGTCGCGCTTCTATAACCCGATTCTGGGTGCACATGCACCACCACCACCCGTGTCCCGAGTGCCACAATCCGCCATTCCGCGAATTGTGCCACCATTGGCCTTGCCCACAACCCAAACCCAGTTTTCGGATGAATTTCCTATTACGGGAACCGATTTTTCGGGGAAAAACGGCGATTCCGCCAAGTCTCCACCAGGAAATACAACATTCCATGCTTGTGCGCGGAATGAGCCAAACCTGTACACCGGGAGTGGGCCACATGTTGCATGCGCGACATACCCCCACACCGGAGAGTCCACGTATTACGGGCGACCAACAGGGTTTGCGACCGGATTTCCGGTACCAGGATTCACCTTCACCAGAAAATTCACGATTCCGACAAGAATCCGGAAAGGATACGCTTGGTGCTCGAGCGTACCCAGGCCCAAAACTGCGGAATACCACCGAGGGCCAATCGGTTCCTCAAAAGACTTCAAGGGCACCATCACAATCGCGAATAAGGTGAAATCCCAAAGAGACGGTGATCCAACCACCTGGAGACAGTTTTTTCGGGTCTGGGAGTACTATTGGGCATTGAAAGGACCAACCAAGGACACCAACCTGGAGGCGATAAAGATGGATTTCATCGATTGCCTGGACAAGGGATGAGAAGGAGCGCTCGCGACAACATGTAATTCGCTACCGCGTTTCCTTTGACGACCTGGTGTAGCAATATGCTTCCACCAGATCAAGATTGGTCGCCAGGATTACCATGGAGACCAAGTGGCGGCAATGCGCCCCACCCAATCGCAAGTGGAAGTCCATTGACCTTTGGTATGTCAAATGGTTGAGACTTGCCGCTCAAGTGGATGAACTCAGTGAAAAGCAAATGCACGAACAGTTTGACGTTGTTCTTATGCATTTCACGCCTAGCCTCATCAAGGACATTCACCGTGAGGAGTTGGCGGGTCATGCAATGAACCTTGACCAAGAAGAACGCGGGAATCACGCTTTTGATCCCGTGTTTGGTGAAGTGGGTGAAAACGGTGATTATTGCAATACGTTCACCGAACCAGCCAGTAATCCAGCGGTTGGGTGTGCGTTAAACACGAATTGAATTTGACCTAGAAGCTGTGATAGCTTCAACTGCCTGAAAACATAGTTCCAACGACCAAGACACGGATAAAGTCTGCTTTTTGTGCAACAAATCGGGAATGTCCTAATCCTGATGCACGAAAATGTATTCAGAGTCCACGAGGCTCGACCTTATCACGGGTTTCAGGTTCCTCCGCATTTTCAGGCCAATCGGGCAGTTCGCGGTCATCGACTCCCCGTTCCGGTGGTATTAGCCCCCGGTTCCCGGTCCGCGATGACCAAAAACACGGTACGGCTCGGGGTAAGCCACCCGGTGCCCCGGCCAAGAAGCGTGATTCCTATCGCGAGACATCGTGATCGCGTTCGCGAAGCGGATCATCAACTTGGCGATCCGCATCGGGAAAACTCCTATACACCGGTGAGGGTGGACGGGATACCTGCTCACCACGACGGTTTGACGGGAAATCGGGAAACCGATCCCCCCGTTACCCAGAATCGCGACACAAATCCCGGCTTTCGCTTTTGGATCGAGTGATCACCACTCAACCACATGTCCAAGGTCTCGTTCTCCCCGCCCTGGACAACGCCATCACGGTATGAATCGCGGTGACGAGGGTCATTCCTCCAACCGCCATAAAGTCGGTTTCAACATATCTTGTTTGGAGAATGACACCCCGGCTTCGGGCAGGGGGGGGATGAGACCACGGATACCGATTTCGAGGAGGCCCGCATGGCGGTGCGCACGTTGAACTCCGTTTATACCTCTAAAAGGCCCATAGCCGGCTATTCGGCCGGTTCGGACCTGGAGTCGGGGAGCCCGAGGGCAGAGGGCACGGATCACTGGGCTGATGAACAGAGGGAGGTAGGACCTGATCAACCTTGCCACCCCTGCCCATCTGCCTTTCTGGTCGGTACCCGGAAATTTTCCGGGTCTCCCACCCTCCACTCCAACTTTCTGCTCAGAATGTTGTGCAAAGTAGGAAAGGGTTCATGTGCAAGCTTGCACGAAAACGTGTTTTCGCCAGACCTTTCACTTTGCCTATCCCCCATAAAAGTTTTGCTCCAAATCGAAATAAAAATCCAAAAATTTTGTGCAAAAGTCAAAATTCTCATTAACACTGGTTTTCGCATCGCACTACTTTTTGGGTTCTGGTTGATACCAACCCCCCTCTTGGTGAAATTGAAAAAGCCGACCAAAATTCCGACGGCTGACAACACCCACACGTGTGGTGGTGACTTGGGATGCTTTTTGGACATAGTCCTTCCCCTCATCCCCAAGAACCACCCACACTCCCCCAACCACAAAATTTTACGGATACCTGGGGATATGATTCCAGAATCCACGGTTCTCACGTAATACCGGGATACCCACGTTTTCTTCGACACCGGCTGGTTGTGGATTGCCACTCCAACGGTTTTCAGGCCTTTTGGCTTTCGTCTTGTAACCTAGTGGAACGAGGGGGGTACCGCTACTCGCTTGCGCTGCCTCATGGAGAACTGAAGTTGGTGTGTCAATGGGCAGGGGGGTAACTTTCTCGGTACACCCGGTGTGGAAAACGTTGGTAGGTGTGGTTGGTAACGGGTAAAAGTTTTTGAATACGGTGTGGAAAAATTGGTGGCTGACGCGGTTGACGGCACAGGTGATGGGGGTTTGGGGGGCAATGAAGAGAATGGTGATGTGCGCCTGAAGGACGTACAGTGTCGAGTAGTCGCCCGGGTGCACCAATACCTCATTTTTCACCAGATGTATCGCTTTCAGAAAATATGTACACCCCCAGCAGCTACAAAAGTGCATCCCAAATTTTACACACAACCCCACCAGACCAACATCGCGACCAGGACCACTACTCCGACACTTTCTTCCAATGTGTGCACTGTAGGAGAATTTCCGCCCGGCCAGATTTAGATTGTGGATGTTTAGTCCAAACACCAACACTAATCCCGATTTTGCGTACCCATACACTCAGTTGCGGTTCGCAATGCGCGACCATACATCAAGTTATTGAACAACGAGGTAGTACCTTGTTGTTTGGGACCTCGAAATGCTTGTCACACACCTCCCCCACCTCCATCTGGCATGATGTGGACTGGGTATGCACAGTTTCTGGGGTCTTTCCGGCTCCTTCCAGATACCAATATCTTCCAGTATTTTACAAATCAAGCACAAATATTGGTGTATACCATACGGAGTTGAAGTATTCAGGCTTCGACCCGCCTACAGAGAGGAGGTGATATATAAGCCTGAATTTGGATTTTCCGCAAAGCGGAAGATTCCACGGATGGTCTTTTCTGGTGTTTTGTCTTGCCTGGCGCCGCACCCCAGGGACCGCCGCCAACACTCCCCTCCAGGACCGCTTCCGTACCGCCTTCGGCAAATAGGAGGCGGCCCCAGGGAAGTGTTCGGGCCCTTTTGGAATTTTTTTTTTTGGCGCCCGAAGCCGTCGGCTTCGGGGGGGGCCTCGGCCCCAGTGGGCCCGAGGCCTGGGTTTTTTGGGCCCGAAATCTTCGACCCCGGGAGGAGTGTGCCCCCCTGGGGGGGGGGGTTACCCCCTGGGGAGGGGGGGCGAGGCCTTCGGCCTCGGCGGTCGTTTTTCTTTTCTGTGGTGTGGCTGGCGTTTTTTTTGGTAACGAAATAACGCACAGCAAATTCTGAGCCTGGGGATTAAGAACGTAGTCCAGGGTCTCCACTTCCAACGTTGTTTAGGTAGCGAAATAGGAACGGTGGCAGGTAACATAGGAGGTTCACACTGCCACTCGCGAATCAAGATCCCAAGGTCACAATTCCTTCATCGAGGAGGGGCCAGGTAACATAGTGTTCACACCGCCACACACACCTGTGATTCTTGCAAATCTGCTTCTAATTCACAACGAAGAGGAAACACTGGGCAGGCAACCCGCAGGTCTACACCGC
This sequence comes from Euglena gracilis, assembly GCA_900893395.1. Classification (NCBI taxonomy): domain Eukaryota; phylum Euglenozoa; class Euglenophyceae; order Euglenales; family Euglenaceae; genus Euglena; species Euglena gracilis. The sequence continues at coordinate 13,512 of CAAHFI011542464.1, forward strand.
CATCACTATGTCAACCATTCTGCAGATCTGATCTGTTTCCGTTGAATTGAGATTGGGGGGCAAGAAACCCTCGGGTCCACACCACCACACTCCAACCCATCCAACGATCCATCCTCGGCGACGGGCAGCCGAACCGCCCTTACCATCCTACGATGATCGACATCCCTGCACCTGGAATTTTCAGACATTCTTCCTGTGCTGACGCAGGCCAGTACGTGCACAATTGAAAATGCACGCTGAAATCCTTCTTATCCTGATCGGGGACCCTGTACACTGGTCTCACAGAGGAGGGGGATTAGGCTTGGGAGGGGAGGGCAGGAAACACTTGGTCTACACCACCTCATTCCCACGTCTCCGCGAACCACTGATACCGCTGCCGACGATATCTCCTCTTGCTCGCTTCGGAGAGTCCACGTTCATCTTCACTTCTCCTGCGGGCTCTGGACGTTGCTCCTTCGTCTCCTGGGGGCATGTCCTTCAGGGTCTCCTCCTGGAATCTTCGGTACGGACCAAGCATGCCCGGACTGGCCAACGCAATGGCCCAGTCGGCTGCATCTGGCCCGCCTGTTGGTCCCAGATCTCGAAGAACCGGGTTCCTTCCTCGAAGATGATGAACTTCACTGTCATCTTCTGCAGCACTGGCTACCATGTTGTCGTACGCCACTCTGGTGCAATCAGCACCATTTCCTGCACCTGGTCCGCGATGATCTTGAGGATGACTTGATTCATCAGCGTCCACG
>CAAHFI011544541.1:0-25066 GCA_900893395.1 Euglena gracilis
TGGACTGATGGCGACTGGGAGACACAGGTTTACCCCTGTTCTCCAAGCGTCAGCATGGCGGATACGCCTTGCCACTGGCCTCCTGAAGAACACGATTTTGGTGGACTTCAGAGGTTGGTTGGCGGCTGTATTACGGCCCCATACCGCAAGAGCTCGGACAGCGGTGGATGTATGACATCAACTTCAAGCAGACCCGGGGATGCCCCGCAGGTGCCTGCGAATCACCCCCGGATGAATTACATCATCTGGCCGGTGATGCTGCCCAGAATTTTCTGGGAGCAGCTCCAACGGTATCTTCAGCATCATGCTGAACGTACCAGGAGAAGCTGCCGGATAATTGGATCAAGGACTGGGAGACCCCTTCCTTTGATGTCAATGACCGGAGCTCAACACCATCCGGAGTGAATCAGCTCCGCCGCGTTCCCCACGCCAACTGGAGTTGGTTGAGGACCCATTAGGGGACCCCCAACACGACTACTGGCGTGAGGTGCGCGAACTCCCAGCCGATAAAGGCAGGTGAGGTGTCTGTGAGCGCCAATGCGGCGTTCAGCACCCTCGTCAGGTATTCGCCTGACACCCTGTTTGGGTATTCGCCCGAACAGCCCCTTCGAAGACCCTTTGCGGTATTCGCCGCTAGTAAGTTCCCACCGGGATGCTGCCATGTGCAGGATTCCGTGCGCATGCATGCACACCCCTCTCCCTCTCCCCTCTCGCGGGCGTGCGACACGCAGCGCACAGGGCCGACGGCCTCTTTTCCTTTCTTTCTTTTCTTTTCGGCCGTTTGAGGCCTTAAGGCTGCCAGACAGCACAACTTTTCTGGCCTAAGCCAACCCCCACTCCTCTCTACTTTCCCCCCGGGGCAATTGCTGTCGCCGGCAGTTGGTTTTTTAGAGTAGGATTTCCTTTTGCGTGGTCAGGTTTGACTGGCCATGCACCCTGCCCAGGTTTGACTGGTCAGAGGCCCCTCCTTCCACACCCTCCCCATGGGTTTTCCTGGAATGCCCATGGACCCAACCCCAAGTGCCTTTGGCACACCCAAACTGGGTGGATGGGTTTGCTTGGCAAGGAAACCTGCCAGCCCCATTTCCCCAATGGGCTATAATATACTTACACACCCATAAGCCACCGCAAAATAGGTGAAACCATTTTGCGCGTTTTTGGGCTTTTTGGGTCCCCTCCTTTCCGCCCCCCCCTTTTGAGTGGACCCCTGTGCGACGGAAAGGGCCCCTGTGGATGCGCCAGGGTGCACCTCCCACAGACCAGGTCTGTGTCCGAAATCCCTGTGGCCAGAATGCCTGGTCCAAAGGGGAAATCGGGCATAGCCTGGGAGGGGGATGTGTACCAGGCGTATGCTTCTGTCCCCTTCCGTTGAGGAAGTTAGGATGGAAGCAGATCCTATTAGGATTTCTAATGGGTGCCCCTTCTCTCTCCACAGGTGGTATTCTTTTATATTCTTTTTGTCTTTCCCTTTCTCGGACCGGACTTGGTTATCCAGTCCGTCCTCCCTGCATTGCTCTGTGCTTTGCTTCTTGGGAAGTGGGAAAAGGGAATTTCTGTTACTCTGATTTTCAGTTCCCAAGTAGGTGCGCCAAGGCGAAAGCGAAGGCTTTTGGGAATTGGAAAGGGGAATTGGGAATCAGACGTACACTCATGGCCTGCAAAGCCCCCCCTGAAACCATTTTGCTCTCAGCCTAAAAGCCCCCGACAAAATTGGAAAACCATGTTCCTCTACATTTTGGCCTGCAACCAATGGCCCCCCCGCCAGCCAATTCTGCCAGATTCTGCTGGCCTGCAACCTTCCCACCTCAGCAGAAAAACCGGACAACCCCCAGGTTCCATCTCTGCTGACCGGAAGAAACCACCCAACGTCGGCCAAACAAATAAAAGTGCGGGTGCCTTACATTCCTGCGAAAGGCAGCACACAGCCTACCCTAGCAGCATCAGGGGGTGCAGGCCGAGGTCGGTCTTTACTTACCTGCGGGGACATTGAAAGTAACCCCGGGCATCCTACAGACCCACCACATGTGTCGGTGAGGATATTTGACATGGCGCCAGCTCACAAATCTCCATCCCTCCTACTGCACCGCCGCCCGCAGAGCACCGTCGGTGTCGGGTGAGGACGTTGAAATGGCGCCAGCATCACAAATTTCCATCCCCCCATCCGCACCACCACCCGCAGTGCCACCATTGGAGAGGGGATCTTGGTTCCCAAATCTGCCGGGTCAGTGTTCTTTGGCCAACAAGGCCTCCCCTCAATGTGCTCCACGGTCATCAAGGAGAACCCAATTGGCACACAAGGACCAGGACCCTTCCCCCGTCACATGTTGGGGCCATGTGGATGCAAGCAAATCAGGCGACGCCCTTCCCGAACTTCTCCAACCTCCCTTTGGGTGCAAGCTCTTCATCCTCATTTTGCAACAACCGCAGCAGCACTGTCACCAGCCCTAGCGAGACCCCCACCAACCTCAGTGGCAACAACTGCAGCAGCATCGTGTGAGTCAGGGTGCTGAGTGCCCAAAACAACTTAACCTAACTGCCCAGCCTGATGATTCTGCAGCTAGGATTAGGCAAATCTTATTAGGAATTATCAATTAGCTGACCCCATTTGTCTGTGCAGGGCTCTGTCTCTGTTTTTGTCTGTTTCAAGTTCAAGAATCGAATTATCTTGGGGCATCAATTATCATTCTTACCTGGACTTTACGTACTTTTGGATTTGGATCGGTGCGGTGGATTTGCTGAATTGCTTGTGTTGTGCTGTTGGACTTGTGGATTTTTTTCAAACGAAAGCCAACCACCCACCTGTTGTCACACAAAAACCCACCAAAAACAAAGAAAATGCAAATTTTGAAACAAGCCGCGAGGGGAATTGAAATCACCCTGGCAGGGTAAAAGATCCTACGCAACGGGGTGCCGGCCCGAGGAAGTGGAAACTCCATGGCGGGCACCACGGTTACAACATGGTCGCAGAGGTAGACTGCCCAATTTTGATTCCCCTCCAACATGCGGCTACGAACAGCAAGCTGAAAAACGACCAGAAACTGAAAAAACTGACGCTGACATGCCAGCTGCCGAAACCGCCATTGCTAGGGTGGTGGAGCCGGCGGAGGCAACTCAGCATGTACCAAACTCTGGATGTGCCAGCTGCCTTAACCGCCATCGCTAGGGTGGTGGAGCAGGCGGATGGTTTCCCATCCATGAACAAACACTGGAAATGCCAGCTGCCTTAACCGCCATCGTTAGGGTGGTGGAGCCGGCAGATGGTTTTGCCGCCATGTACCATCACTGGACAGCAACAGGTGGACTGAAACTTTACAAGACGGCACAGACATTACAGTGCCACGGACATGCAATGACAGCCCACGTGTCATTGCCATGGTGCACATGGACCAGGACGACACCGAACAGACCGGTCCAGCACCAGATTACACAGAACTGGACGAAAAACAACGAACCGTACTTCGACGAACAGGTGTTTGCACCACAAAACTGGTACCAACAGCCAGAAACGGACACTCAGAACAACCAAAACTGGCAAACTGCAACAGCACAGCAACAAGCAACCCAGAGTTTTGCACTGGTGGCGGTACGACAGAGCCCGGAACAACCAGACCGCCTCCAGGGTGAAACTGAAACTTCGTACCAGGAACCTTCGTACAGCTCGTACGAGATTCCACAGCCGGAACCACAGAACCAGAACACTGACTGGGACTGGTGGTCGAACTTTGCGTACGAAACTGGACAGCTGACCCAGGAATTTCAACAGTTCAGACGCAAAACTGAACAGACGAACCAACAAACGGCAGAAACACGGCAGCAGCTGCAACAAACAACGACGGAGTGGGTCAGCGAACTGCACGCAACAGTCAACAGACAGGGTGAAGCACTCATGACAGAAATAAACGGCAGACACGAAGAACTGACGACAGTCCTGGCAACAACCCAAGCAAACATGGAACAGGTGACCGTCAACCAGAACAGACTGTACCAGGAACATTTCAACGGAATGTCACAGCAGATCACAGAAATCAGGGAAATGTCTGGCTCACTGGGTGAAAATCTCAGGGAATTTCACAGTTTTCTGCAGATGGCAGGTGGAAACGCACAGAACCAGGGTGAACATCTGGTTGGTTTACTACACCGACAGCGAGAAAATGAAAAAAAACAACTGCAGAACTGCAACAAAGATTGGCTGTGGCAGAAGAACGGGTCGCAGGAATCACAGGTGGAGTCCAAACGGTGAACAGCAAAGTGGACGAAACTGTGGCAACAGTGTCCAGAAAAGTTGAAAACCTCAGAGGCGAAATCAGTAGTGGTGGAAAAAATTCAGAAGAAATGGGCAGTGAAATCGAAAATTTGGCAGGACGGGTTCAGCAGCAGGAAACAAAACGACCACAACCATTCAAAACTGTGATTACCTGCACAAAAAAGCTGGTCGAACTGCAGAAAATCCCAGATCAGCAGCAGCAGATTACACAGCTGAACGAGGAAATCGGCAGACTGAAACGACACGTGGAAACTCTGACATCCAACGAAGAAAAACACAAACAACGCACTGAACGCCAGAACCTGGAGGTCGGCAACCTGGGTCACAGGGTGGACGAAACAGCCCAAACAACTCAAAGACTGCTGGGTGAACTGCAAAAAGGGGCCATTAAAACAGGAAAACATCCACATCTGAACATGCTAAATGGCTAGAAATGACATCTGCCATTGGCTCAATGACAACCAGGGCCGGTCAACTGGAAGCAAAGCTGGCTGGTCTGACAACAAAAACTGCAGAACGGGAATCACATGACAATGGCATCTGGCAGCATTTACATTCTCTGACCACGGAACTGCAACACAGCAGAAACGGTGGACAGAACAGCTGGTGACCCTGGACAGAAATCGACTGAAAACCTGTAGGCTCACACCCTTAGGGAGGTGACAGCTGCCGGCGCTCTCGCTTTCAGCCGATAGTCCTTTTTCTTCGAGGATTTTCCCTTTTCCCACTTTGGAACAGCAAGCACAAGATCTTGATATGATTATTTCTTTGGTCCACGACTCAGAGTGACATATATCGTTGGGATCGGTACACTGAAGGAATAGAAGATTTGGGACACGTCATCCGCGTTTTTGATTGGTAAGAAAATCCTCTGGGAGAAGTTTTTGGGAGAACATCACATTCTCCCCTTCAAGGCCTTCGGCCTTGAACCCGTTGATGTTCTCACTTGCCTCCATAAAGAAGGACGAGAAAACAACAACAAGGGTAGATGAAGAAATGATCTCACAAAGAGATACGACACTTCATCACAAGGGAAAAATGGTCAGACTGTTCTCAGAAAAAAGTCTTCGACAAGAGTGAATAAGGTACGGGTGAAGGTGGATGGGTGAGCGGTTGGTTGGCTCCTTCCCATGAGTAAGTCCCTTCGGAATTGGGCGGAAACGGGACTTCCCATTTGTATTCTTCCTCCCCGCATGCAAGTCCTTGCAGGTTCCAAGGGTCCTGCCATTGCCCACATCCCGGGTGGGGCATTCCATTCTCCAAAAGGTCATTCCCGTTCTCGGGACATTGAACAAAACGCAAAAATTCGCATCGCGTGTAACCACCGGTAAAATTCTCATTTCCCGTGGGGGTTGCAAACGGCAGAACTGCCTTCATGTGGAAAAGAAGGCTTCCTCCCACATTCTCATTATCATTCTTGATTCTCTTCCCTGGGGGGCATGCCAATCGTTGTCTCGGCAATACTTCACAAAAATCTCATTCTTTTCCTCTCTCCAAGGGAAAAATTCATGCTTGGCTCCCATGTTGAGGACGAAACGGGGAAACCCTCCCATTGTGTCAAAAATTTCCATCCTTGGTCAAACTTGTGCCTCGAAATCTTTGACACCAAAAAATATCGGGGGTAATTCTATCACACTCTCTTTTCCGCGTTCGTTTTCTCGTTCGGCGTCTGCGGCTTCTTTTTCGGTTTCTTCTTCGTCATCGGGTTGAAAATCGTCGGGCAAAATTCTTCATCGTGGTCGGTCACGGTTCTCCAATGTTTCACTTGGGAAACGTGCAAATGCATTATCCACCCAAACTTGGTGAGACGGCTACCTTCAAGGTGTTGTGTCTTACTTCTAAAATGCGAACAGGACCAAACCATTGACTTTCAATTTTCTTCAATTTCCTTTGTGGCCATCGATCCTTACTCACGAGCACAAAATCACCAACAAAATAGCTCGAATTCAGACGACCTTTGTCAAAACTTTTTTCGATTCACGTAACCTTTGAAGTTTTCATCACACCATCTTGGATTTCAATAAGATGTCTCAAAAAACTTTCAACGTTTGGGGTACTTCCCGGTTCGGGATGATTTCACCTTTCCAACTTGGATGTCCCAAAAATAAGCTCACTTGGTGAATATCCCGTTTTGGAGAAACTTGGGAATTCATCATCCATGAAACAATCGGTGTGAGCTTTGGCCAAATCCATTGTTTTCATTTCCAATGTCAATGCTCTCAAAATTTGCAAAAATGCTCGATTTGTTCGCTCACAAAGACCATTTGATTGTGGGTGACGGGGAACCAAAATTTGACGTCTACTCCGAAGGACCGAAACACTTTTTGATAGAAACCTTCTGTTGCGAGAGAACGAACATCATTGTCACTCATAATGCATTGAGGCTTGTCAAAATTCAATCCACTCCTTCCAAATCAATTTCAAAGTTTCCTCACCACTTATGTTTTTGGAACACGGTATGAACTTCACAAACCTTGAGAGTGAATCACAATTGTGAGAACGTAATTGAATTCATTGTGTGCATCCATTGAAATGAAATAGATGTAAAGTGTCGTTGCAATTTGCGGTATCGGAAGCGACGAAATTAATCCACGGTCGGTCGACGTGTTCGGTTTGCTTTTGAGACAAACTTCGCAAAAATCGCAAATCCGTTTTGCCACACCGAACAAATTCCTTTTGGACTCATCCGACCAAAACATCTTGGAGAAGAAAAGAACGGTGCGCTCGGCACCCGGATGTCATTCACATCATGACACCACTTCAATGTTTCTCAGCTTCCTTGGGAACAACTTTTTGTTCTCGCAAAACAAACGCTTTTCCGATTTGTACATCAACCTTTCTCCAATGATGGTCGCTTTCCTTTCTTCCAAAGCGTTCCACATTTCTTGGAATTCGCTAGACAAATAATCTTCCTTTGAAAAATGCAATGACTCACCGATCTTGAATAGAATGGCAAAATCCAATTGTTGATCCATCCTTTCAAAAGCTTCGGACGCGATGGAATCAAAATTTTGTCCAATCATTTCCTCAAATTTTCCTCGTAAAGCCAATCCGGTAGTTCGTTTTTAACGCCGGAATAGTGTTTGATAACCAAATTGAATTGGGAAAGAAACGTGTACCATCTTCGTAGTCGTGGGTTAGTCGGTGGTGCGGAGTCGAGAAAAGAACGTGTTGCTTGTTGTCGCAAAACCACACAATTTTTTGATGGGGCAACCATTCGGTATTGGGTTGACATTGTCAAAATTCCCGAAAGCAATTCCCTTTCATAGGTATTGTACCTTTGTCGGGTATCATTCCATTTCCACGAATAGTGGCCGAGAGGGACAAGGGTGAACGTGGTCGGGTAGGTATGGTCAAAACTCCCTCCGACTTCACTCCTTTTGTCTCCAAAATGGTTGATCTCCTTTTCAAATCTTCCAAAATCTCATTCGACACTTGTTGCCATTGGAAAATTGTAGCTCCACCTTGAACGTCACTTGAGTCGGTCAAAATCACGATTTCTCCACTCGGTCTCGGTGTTCCCAAACACGTCAATTTTGCCAATTTAGATTTGAGCTCGTCGAATTTGCTTTGTTCCTCCAAACCCCATTTCCACGGTGTTTCCTTTTTGAGAAGTTCGGTTAACACGTGTGATGATTCGGAAAATTTTGGTACGTGACGGCGAAAGAAATTCATTGCTCCGAGGAAAGATTGCAACTCCTTCAAGTTGGAGACTTTTGCTTTTAGGATGGCATCAACCTTCTTTTTGCTCGGCGACCACGTCCCATGACTCAAATCAAATCCCAAATATTCCATGTTCGTTTGAAGGAATTCACACTTGCTCAACTTCACACGGATTTGATGTTTTTTGGCATTCGGAAAGAAATGCTTCAAGCAAAATGAGGTGCTCTTCTTTTGAATCCGTGCCGATTCCGCAATCGTCAAAAAATGCACCGAGGTGACTCCTCGTCAAAATTTCCTTGAGGTTCGGCTTTGCTTTCACCTTGGGAAATTAGGAGTTCGATCATTTCTTGGAAAACTCCGGGGGCACCTTGAAGTCCAAAAGGCATGCAAAGCCACCGAAAAACACCGTCCGGAGGGGGTCGTGAATGCCGAAAGTTCCTTTGCCCGGGGGGTCAACCCAACTTGCCAAAAACCCTCCTTAGGTCAAGTTTCGTCTTGAACTTTGTCTTCGCCATGTTTTCAATAAGAATTTCCATATTCGGTAAAAATGCCGCGTGCGGTTTGGTTCGGCGGTTGAGTCGTACGTATTGTCCAACCATTCTTTTTGTCTTGCTTTCCTTTTTGTCGACGAGAAAAGTGGGGAACAATACTTCGAAACGTGCCGGGGGGAAAGGGTTCAACCAACCCGGCTTGCACCAACTCATCAACTTGTGCTTCAATTTCGGCACAATCTTGGGGGACATGGGCCAACACTTGGAACGAAGGGTGCATCTTTCCATTCCTCCTTGAGTTCCAAATCCATTTCAACCAATTTGCATCCTTGACCGGGGGGTGGCAAGGGACCGAAAACGTCTTGATACTTCAAAATCAATCTTTTCACCTCGGGGGGTGCTTTCACCTTTTCGAGTTCCTTTGCAAAATCCCCTTGAATGTTCGCACTTTCGAACGTAAAAGGGTTCGGTCGTTGGGAAGCCATGTCTCTTTCGATTTGGTCGATTTTTTGGTGCAAAAGATTCGAAATCTCCGTGATTTGCTTCGAAATTTTCCGGATTTGCAATTTTTCGGGGGAAATTCCGACGCTTTTGCAAAAAGGACTTTCTCATTCTCGATGAACTCTCTTCATCTTGGGCATTCAACCAAAGGGAAAATTCGGAAACATCGGGTCACACACTTCCTTGGAATCACACCGAAGCACTTTCTTGATGTCCTCGAACCGAAAGAAATCCAAATCCACTTCATCGGTCAATTGGGCCATCATCTCTTCCAACCGGGGGGAAATTTGCATCCACGCCATGTCAAAATCCAACCTTGTGGAAAACAATGGGGAATTTCGTCGTGAACCAACTCCATTTCTTTTGCACAAAGGGGGCATCTCCGTTTTAGGGGCAACATCCATCAAAGGTTCCTTTTCAATCGAAACTTGAAATTTTGGATAAAAATTCATTTGTTCATCCAACTTCGTTGAATCCCAACCTTTTGCTCTTTTTGAAATCCACTTGAGACAAATTGGATCACATTCTTGAAGGGGAACTCCATTTCCGTTGTGTCAATGTACGAAACAACCGTTTCCCATGGCGGACTTGGCAAAGGGGTACCATCCCAATCACCCTTGTAAAGTGGTGTGTCGGGGGGCGAAAAATTGGCTCTTGGCAATCTTGCTCAACAATCTTTCCCATGAAGGTCCTTTCCAATTCGGGTGACCAAGCATATTTTGCAAGGTTCTCGGATGATCTTGCACACCACTCTTTCCAATTGGGAGAACGGGGGGTTGCACCACAACAAACCTTCCTTTCCCAAAAGAGTCCAATCGTAGTGAAAGGCATTGTTTTTTCGTGTGCAAAACTTCTTGGCTTGGGCGTTGGCAAATTCGCAAAAAGATCCACACCAAAATCTTCCCTTTTCAAACCCAATTTCTCAAGAGCTTCCATTTTCACTTGGTCGATAAGGGTGTAAGACTCCTTTTTAAACGCACGAAACATCCGAAAAACTTGAATTCCATCAACCCTCGCTTGCTTCAATGGGAAAAGCTTGCCATCGAAAAGGAGTTTCTCGGGGGTGGTTGAGTCAAAATTCCACCACACCTTGCGTTTCCCGACAAAAAATCCAAACCGAGGACCGCATCGAAGGCCGAGGTATCCATCACTTGAACCTTTTGCTCAAAAAGACATTCATCAAACTTCATGGTCAAAATGGTGGATCCCAAAGTGAAAACCGTTTCACCATTTGCCACTTGAACGGGGTATGCTTCTTCTTTCTTCAAAGCTTGCTCACACACAAACTTTTTTGCAATCACACTCACCGTTGCACCCGAATCGATGATTGCCTTCAAATTTGTGCCATTCACTTGAGCATTCAAAGTCCAAACTCGATTTCCACCAAACAAACAAACTCTTTGGCGTTTGTGGGGGCACTCTCTTCATTTCCTTGGGGAACACTCACATTGGGGACATGGCCTTGGGTGGTTGATTCCTCCCCCATGGAAAGATTTGTTTGTCGCTTGGGTTTCTTTTCCGGAAACTTGACCCAACACTTCTTCGATTCATAATTTCTGTCTTTGAACAAAACCTCACAAGTATCGCTGCACCAAACCTTTGTTGAAATTCCTTTGTGGGGGGTGCACTTGGGGTACTTGGGTCCAAAACCTCACGAACACTTCTTTGCACTCTTTCTCTCTCGCCTTTTCCTTTTACTTTGCCCTTTCATTTGTCCTTTCATTTTACATTGGAATGGGTAGCTTGGGAATGTTCTCTTGGCCTTTTGGGGGGTTGCTCAAGTGCCAAAAGTTCCTTGTCTTTAGAGGGGTCAAATGTTTGTCGGGCCAATCCTCTTCGCCTTTCTCCTCCAAGGCCTTTTTGAGGGTTGCATATTCATCGGTCATACTTCGAAAAAAAAGGTCGGCACGAGGCTCCGAAAAAGTCTTGGGGTTTATTTTCTCCGTGAGGTTCAAAAAACTTCTCTTGAGGTTCGTGGCATTTTCGGTCAACTTCGAAACTTTCCTTAGAGGTCGAGAAAAAAGAGGGCCACCGTTGGGGTCCGGTTGACAAGGCAAAGAGGCCGTCTTTTTGATTTCCTCTCTTATGGTTAAATCCATTCCACCTTTGGGAAGAACACCGCCATTCTCAACAACAAATCCTCGAACGAGAGGGGGGAATCGCATAAGGACTCCGCAATCTTTTGTGCTTTGTTTTTTGCCATGTTGACCAACCAAATCTTTCTTTTGTTGATGATTCCCTGATTCAAGGCCGGTTAATCTCAAAAACCGTTGCAACTTCTTCAAAAATGACTCAAAGTTGTTGCCGTCAACTCAGGGTTGGCAAAGCTGGCAATTTGTGGGTTCCGGGGTGATCACTTTCCGAGCTTTTGAACCCCAAAGTGTCTCCTCCAAAGACGAACTTGGTGAGAAGATTCCCTTTCATTTGAAAGTGATGAAGGTGTGCCCAAATAGGCATTTCCAAAGCTTCCATTGGTGCTCTTAATTCCTCAATCGTGTACTTGATGGCGTTTTTTGTGGGAGTTTCCTGCATCTTTTTTCGTTTACCACGTAAAATTAAAACCCACAACGGTGTGTAAAAAGGTGGTTTCTGGCCAAAATGTCTAGCGCGGACACGTGGACGCTTGAATAAAACTTCAAATGAAAAAAACCATTCCCAGATGGGGAGGGAATGGGCAAAATTTTCCACACCAAAAGAGGCTCAATGTCCCAATGAGGGGTCAAATGGCCAAAATGGGGGTAAATGGGCCAAATGGGTCCAGAATCGAAAACCACTCGGGGACCAAAAACAGTTGTAAACACTTGGGAAACCTCAAAACCCCGAGTAATGTCAAGAACTTGCTTGGACCAACCGGCTGAAAGGCCCAAATGGCGGTCAAATGGCCAAACGGCGGGTAAATGGCCAAAGTTGGTCCACACTCAAAAACCACTTGGAAACGATCAAAAACCCTTGGAAACACTTGCGGGACCTTGACCTCAGAAACCATGGTAAAGAAGATGTTGGAAGGGCTAAAAGGCCCCGAAAACTCGAAAAACACAAACTTCGGAGCGGTAACGTGGAGGTCAAAGGCGAGCTGCCCTCTCCAAGTAGTTGAATACCAAGCCTTGGCGAAGTTGAACCTGAGCCGAAGCACACAGGTAGAGGTGCGTAGGCCCGTGGTGAAGTGGATCGGAGCAACCGACTGGTCGAAACCTCTAAAGGGCGGTCGAAACTCACCCACGGTCTTTTTAATGAGTACTTGGTCTCCTGACCTCGAAGAAGACGACCAGCGTTGACAACAACTGTGATACAGCACCAGACGGCCGTGTGGTCTGCCAGATACCCAAACTGACGTCAAAATTGCAAAAAAACCTCCAAGTTAGACTTCTGGAACCAAGGCTCTTGTTCAGCTTCCAAGACGTCAGTAGATAGGTCGTAATCAGAAGCACTTGATACGGCCAGGGGCCGGTCTTGCAGAAGTCCAAAAAGAGCTCTGTGGCGGAGTCCGGAGGAATTCTTCAGGAGAAATTCTTAATTCAGCTGTTTCTGGGCTTGTCACTTCTGTAGGCAGGCGTTCTGCAGCTGGCGATCACGGTAGACGAGCTCAGGATACTGTTCCGAGTCGAAAGTGGTGCTGGACGGCTGCTGGCAACAGTCGGGACCAGGACTTCCAGTTGATAGGTCTTCTGGCGGATCCTTGCAGCTAGCGTCGAACTTCTGTGCCACCACTTTGTAGGCTTACACCCTTAGGGAGGTCACAACTGTCCAGGGCTTCGCTTTCAGCCGATAATCCTTTTTCTTCAACATTTTTCCTTTTCCCACTTTGAAACAGCAAGCACACGACATTCATACGATTATTTCTTTGGCCCACGACTTCAGAGTGACATATATCGTTGGTATATGTACACTGGAAGGGATAGAAGATTTGGGGCACGTCATCCGCGTTTTTGATTGGTAAGAAAATCCTCTGGAAAAGTTTTGGAGAACATCAAGAGGCCACTGGGCCCATCACCAAGCTCAAGACCAGCATTCAAGGCCACTGGGGCCATCGAATATCAGAACGGGAACATCCCCAGAAGCTAAAAGGCTGTCCCCCAGCAGGGATTTCAATATAATCCCAGTGGCAGGCCCAGGAGGATGCCTCAGAAGGGGCTGTGGAGGACAAGGGTCAACCCCCCCTCAAGTTCATCCTTCACTGCCATGGCAGGGCAAGTCAAAACAAGGGGGAGACCCAAAAAGGGCCCCTATAGTATGCATTTGACAACATCAATGACAAGTGGAGGGTCAGAGAGCCTGTGAGCAGATCATGCACACACACCCAGCATCCCTTACAAAATGTTCAATCACCCCAGGGGAAGTAGGGGTGCAATGTCCAACACCCCAACCCAGCCCCCAGGAAACCACCTAATTGGGGTAATAAGTTCCATGAAGGAAAAATGAGGAGGACCCCCCCCTACACCAGAGAGAGTCTCCAAAAAATCTGAAATGGTGGCAGAAAATCCCCCCCTCCTCTTCAACCAGCCAGCTGACCCAAAATGACATCCAACCGCCTGGTTAACACTACCAAAATTGTCCATCCATCCAAAGCCAGAGCCAACTTGAACCTGAACCAGGCAGAAAAAATTCTACTGGATTACGAAAAAACTGGGTGAATAAAACGACTTTAGGAATCAGAATCCCAGCATTTAGTCCAATGGTTTCTAATTTCGAAATCAGAAAGGGGAACAACCAAATGGAGAATGATCAGTGATTGCAGTGAAATAAATCAGCAGCTACAAGTAAAACCTTTCAAGCTGGATCATACCCAGCATATTTTTCCAGTTTTGGAAAAAGGCAACTAGGCAGCAAGATAGGCCTAAATGATGCCTATTTCCGTATTCCATTAAGTCAACGCCTGAGGCCATGTCTGTGGCATCATGTGGGGGGCAGACCTGTGAATTTAAAACAGCTTGCTTTGGGCAGAATGTAACGCCGAGATTTTTCATGACAGTCATGAAAAGGTTCAAAAAGCTGTGGAGGAAAAGTGGCATCCTGGTATTTATGTACCTGGACGACAATTTATTGGTGGTCCCCACCCAAAACATTTTGCAGAATCACCTGAACAGAGTCAAAGGTTTACTGAATTACTGGTTCAAATCACGTGAAAAGTCCACCCTACAGCCCTCACAAGTCGTAACCCACCTGTGGTTTCAGCTAAACTTCCAGGAAGGATAATTACAGCGTCTCCAGAAAGTCAAAACCATAAAAAAGGAATTTGGAAAAGTTGTGGAAAAGGATTACATGTCAAAAAGGCAGCTGGCTGCCATTTTGGGTCACATAAGATGACACTAATGGCCCTGCTCTTTTTAGGGGCTTTTAAAGATACCAGGCAAAGTTGTTGGTTACAAAATCTGCAGCCCCAACAGCACACATGGAAGACTGGCGTGTTGGTCAAGATAGCTCGAAAAACGTTCATGTTCCAGAGTATGAGAGAGCACCTGACTGGGCAGGAGCACCGATGGCATTGGTCGAGAGCACCACGATGTTGAAAATGGGTTGAAATGCCAACCAATGGTGGGAGGGAAATTTTTGGTTTGCATTTTGGTGAATTTTGCACCATGGGACTCAAATCACCCCATTTCTCAGCAAATCAAGGCCCAAACGGACACCTGGGGGGGCAGACGTTTCCCCAAACTGCAACCAGAGAGTTGCACTCCGACAGCAGCACTCATGCCTGAGGGGGATTGTACATACGCACGGTAGAAATAGTGCAGGAAGGTTTGGAGAAAGACTCCATTTTATACATAAATTTGAAAGAGCTCAGTTGCAGCCATCAGCACTGTGAAAAGCTGAAGAAAACCTGGAGAAACAGTTTCTTTGTCCGTAGACAACCAGGTAATTTATTGTTACCTAACAAAAGTGGGAGCCGAAAGGACCACTTCAACAAAATATGCTAAGACCATTTTTCAAAATGGTGCATGGAAGAACAAGTAAACATTCAAGTAAACTGGGCACCTTCAAAAGATTGCCTGGCAGACCCCAAAAGTAGATAGGAAATGGACAGGGGGGATCTTTCTTTAGACCCCAAACTTATTCAATGACTAAGGCAGCATTTCCAAAACTCATGAATCTGGAAACAGATTTCTTTGCCTCCCAGCTAACACAGAAATGCCCAATTTGTGGCCAGGTGGCCCAAATAGGAGGCCTTATCAACAAATGCATTACATTCCACTGGACAACATCGAGGATCTTTATGCACCCGCCCTGGTCAATAATACAAATTTTCTGCCAGGTTGAGAATGTTTCCCCAGACCAAAGTTTTTGATGGTCACACCCACTGGGATTCAGCCACATGGTGGCCACAGTTAATAAAAGTGAATGTTTCAGGGACCCCCTGCCTGAAAATAACCCCCTACATGGTATGTTCACCAATGGCAGGCGGGAAAAAACGCCACCCTCAGGTGGCCCCTGCTTTGCATTATTTGCTCAGGCAAATTTTGGTGGGGAAACAAATTCAGGTTAAAACCATTCACGATTCTCGGGAGAAATTTCGGCCGCCGGCTTTAGCCGGCAGCCAAAAATTGCCAGAAAGCGCAAATTCCAACATCGCGGGTAACAGCCAATCAGTTAAAAAAACCCGTGATTGAAATTAGAAGCGGGGTCAAATTACTTTGCGCTTTCAAGTTCATCTTTTTACAGAACTTGAGGGGTTTTCCCCAACACTTGGCAAGAAGGAATACTATTGTATTGAATTTGGCAATTGGACTTTGATTTGGAGTTGCAAGCTGCGTTTAATTGTTGGTCATTGATCCGTTGAAGTCATTTGTATAGAAGGAGCCTTAACACACCGCCCACCCTCTATATCACCGCCTTCGCCACCTTCACCGAACGCTCCTTGCCCCAAGGCTTGCACATTCTATACATTCACATTTCACAGTTTTCGGTTTCAAGTGTGTTCTCACTCAAGTCTCGGAGTTTCAGAATTGAAGTATCTTTCAGTTTTGACTTCAAGAGTTTCAAGTTTCAGTTTGGTTAGTTTTTGCCTTCACGGTGTGCAAGAGAGTGAGTGAGTGAGAGAGAGAGAGAAAGTGAGATTTGCAATCAAAATGGCAGATTTTTCGATTTTGAGCAAATTTCGGAAACCGCTAAAAAAACGATCATACGCACCGGCTGGGGTTGGGGAAACCACTTGGGTGAAAAAATGGGGTGGGCTTGAGCCCACCAATTCCCCGAGAAAGCGCAGGCCCCACCCCGAAACACCCACCCCCTGCTTCGGTGGTCCTCCCCACCGGCGAGGACCGCCGGGGCCCTCGGCCGAAGGGACTCGGCGGTCGCGGGGCGACCGGCAGCCCGGGGGTGGCGGCCCCGTGAACATGGTATGCAGAGGCAGTTTCACTGACTCTGTCAGTGAACATTTTTTAGAAACGGTGAACGCAGTCACAGAGGATTGTTCTGTTGGCTGTGTCAGCAGAATGGTACACGAGGGCAGTTTCACCAACCCAGTTGTCTGTGAATTTTCAGAGGAATCTGCAGAAATCTGCTCGTTTTCAGGTCAATCTGTCCGAGTTTCAGATTGTGGTGATAATTTTCTGAGATCTGTGGCAGAAATCTATTTTCAGAACGAACAGGAAACTGAGTTTTCTGCAGCCCAGTTTTCAGAACCTGTGGCATCATTGCAAATCGTGACGGAATCTGTGGCAGAAAACAATTTTCAGGCTGCAGAAACTTTATCGTCACAGAATTTTCAGAAACGACACAGGAATCATATTCTCATTTTGATTCGGGGAGGGGGCAATTACATGCATAAGGCCCATCACGGTGGCAGGGCCAGAAAATTAACAGCTGGTTCCACTGCACAGCAGTGACGAGGAACCAGAACCCCCTACTTACGAAAGCGAAACAGAGGAAAAAAACAGGCTGAAAACGGAATAATTCAGGAAATGGTTATGCAAAGAATGAAGGCTGCTGGCATGTGGCCAGTAAATTTTTCTGGTTTTCAGCAAATTTCTGTGTCATCACGAGGCAGCAGCCCAGGGCCAGAACAAAACATTTTGTGTTTAACAGCCCAGCCAGAACCATTGCTGTTAACACAGATTCAGAATCGCAGTCAGCACAGCCAGCTGCAGCCCAGCTGCAGGTTTTTCAGCCAGCCCAGCCGTTTTCGGCTGAGATATCTGTCCCAGCCCAGATGCTTCACAGATTTATCAGCCAGCCCAGCAGTTTTCGGCTGGGTCATCTGTTTCGCAATCATGGGCCAGCCCAGGTGACTTCACAGGTTTTTCAGCCAGCCCAGCAGTTTTCGGCTGGGTCATCTGCCCAGCAATAATGGGGCCAGCCCAAATGACTTCACAGTTTTACAGCCAGCCCAGCAGTTTTCGGCTGAGTCATCTGCCCAGCAATCATGGGACAGCCCAGAATCGTGGGCAGGTTTTTCAGCCAACGTTAACAATGTCTTCAAACACATTCCCAGTCCAGGTTTTTCGGCCAATTCAGCCAGATTTTCGACAGAAACCAGCCACAAAATTTACAGCCAAATACCAGTTTTTCTGCAGAAACTGGGTCCGAAAACCCTGAAAATCAGCATGTGTGGAAATGCAATCGAGCTATGGCCAATCTGATGATGATTGGAACAATTGGGGTGAAGAAATCAGTTGCAAAATTGAATGTTTACATGGCAGGCTTTTGGTGCAGGAAGGAAAAAAATGCTGAAAAAACGGCTGAAAATCTGGCGGGGGAGGCAGAAAACAGGCTAAATCGGCATTGGCCATGTCACAGGGGCAGACATTGAATCTGGTCAATGAGGCATTGGGCATGCATAGTCAGCGAATGGCTGATCACATTGCCATGGTGAAACGTGAAATTCAGGCTGAACTGAGTTCAACCGTAAACGACTTGCTTTTGCAGTTTCAGCAAAATGGTGAAACGGTGCAAAATCTGGCCCAGTGCCAAAGGCATTGTTAAATGTGGAAATGGAACGGCAGTTTGCTGAAAAAGTGAAGAAAATGGAGGATGGAGTAACACGTTTTTTGAGTCCCAGGTTGAGAGGTTGAGAAAAAATGAGAGAGATTTTTCTCAGAAGCTGTCGTTTTTGGAAAAATGTGTGGGGAGATGCACATGGTGGTGCAACAAGTGGGGGAGAAGGAAAATCATCAGGAAATCGCTGTTAATCAGGTCAAATCTGCAGTCGGTGAGCTAAGCTCTGGTCTTGAGGGACGCTTTGGGATCGTTTTTCAGCAATGCAAAGGTTTGGGGGAGACTGAGTGTGCCAAATTTTCAGGCACAGGCTGAGAAATTGAAGGAATTTTCACAGTCCCTGGAGCGAGACAGCAAAGTTCTGAATGTTTGGGGAGGTTGGAAATTTTCTGGGTCGGAAAGATTTTCCCATTGAGAAAGTCTGTGACCTGATTAACAAGAGTGAGGAGACAATTCGGTTGGAGGTGCAAAGGGAGTTGGGGCTGCAAACGAGAAAGAGTTTGGAGGTCATTAGCAGTGAAATGTTCCAGGAAAGGTTGAGGCTGAGTGAAAGGGAGGGGCAGTTTGAAAAAGTTCGGCTGAAATGGAAAACTCGATGAAACAGCAGGTTGGAGTTTTACTGCAACAGCAGTGCGTTGAACTTCGAAAAGAAAAGCAGGAACGGAAAAAATTGCAACAACAGCTGGATTTATTTCAGGCTGAGTTTTTGGTGATGAAAAATCAGCAAGCTGAATCTGCCAAATCTGCGACACTGAATCTGACAAAGGAAACGAGAAAAAAATCAGCTGGAAACCCAGAAATCGAAGAGGTTGATCTTTTTGGTTACAACGATTTACCTGTGATCGAGAAAAATCCGGTTGAAATGGAAGGCTATGAAACGCTGGACTAGGGTCATATGCGACACATGTCAGGCAGGTTTGTGCACGACCTGTGGGGGCAGTGCCTGCAGGTGCAGGGCTGGTTTCATCAAATGCAGTGGCAACGCATCAATTGATGAAAAACCTTGTAGCTCCAAATTTTTCTGGACAGCCAAAAGACTGGTTGTCCTTTGTGCGGGATTGGGATCAGTATTTCAGGACGTGGTTATTTTGCAAAATGGACATTGTCTGATTCACTCACGCTTCAGCTTTTTGCAATGACGCTGGACGACACAAATCAAAAGGAATTGCAATTCCGACGGAATTGAACGGAAAAACATCTTTCGAGGAGGAATTTGACAGGCTTGAAGGGAAATATGCTGGAACTCCGCCACCTGTGCCAGAAAAAATGGTATGATGTGAACCTCGTGAACCAAGGGAAAATTACCGTACAGGAATGGCGAGATTTTGTCATAAATTTCAGAATAGCCTGGAGACAGGTGAAAGCGCCACTGACGATGAGGCAGAAAGACTGGTCAAGGGAAAACTGCCAAATTTCATTTTGCATTGGGTCGCCGATGAGGAGGAAAGGAAATCAACGTGTGGACCGAAAGTCAAAATGTACCCTGGAGTGCCTGCAACCGAGGAAAACATTATTTGTGCTGTGGAACGTGTCACTGGGGAAAAGCCCTGCAAGGTTTCGAAAGTTTCACCGCTGGAGTTCGAAGTCTTTTTGCCCAACACTACGATTTGCGACAAACTGAAAGAGGTCAGTGGGAAACCAATCACAGGCACGGATAAAAGGATCAAAATTGTGGAGGAACAGCCAAAATGGGAGCTGAAGAAATTTTCCGTTTTGTTGAGCGAAAATTGTCATCCAGGGATTCTCAAGACATGATACACAGTTCCAGGGAGCCAAATGCATTTGGAAACCGGAGGGCCAGGTCTGCTAAGGCAGATCGGGCCAAGGGGTCCAGGACACCCTCCCCAACACGGTCAGCAAGGGGGGCGAAACGGTGGCAAAACCGTCCGTTGGAAAATCAGATTCACAGGTGAGCTCCTGCGACCAATGCAAACGTGAAACCCCCCGTGCAAAATCCAGTGCCAGTGGTTCGATCACAGTCATTGCCACCCCCCAGCAATCTCAATTTGGCAATGGGGGGGGATGGAGAAACGATTCTGGGTGGAATTCCAATGCCAATGCCAATTTTCAGGGAAATCAGTGGTGGCACTCAAATCAACAGAATTTTGATTCACAGTCTGGTGGTGGCAAAGGCAAAGGCAAAGGCAAGGGCAAAGGAAACAATTCTTGGGGGAAAGGAAAAATGGAAATGACTGGTCTAGGGAAAGGGCCAGGATGGTGGAAAAGGCAAAGGAAAGGAAGGGGAAAGGAAACCGTTGCTAGGACAGCCGGGGTGGACCGTTGGGGGCGGGAGCCGCCCCGGGCTCGCATACCCAGCCCCACACAAAGACATACGCAAATCCCAGGTGGCAAGAAAAATCTCGTGCGAGTGAAAACAATGAAAAATCTGCCATCCCAGGAGATCTCTGCACAAGGTGTGTCCAGTGTGTCGGGTGTGTGCGTGCGTGACGTGCAAATCTGTGATTCAGCCCAAATCTGTAAAAAACCAGACCTCATAAGAGGTCGTGCACAGCCTTCCGTAAAGAAAAGAGCTTTAGACCTTTTTTGCGGTAAAGGCTCGGTTGGGATTGCCTGAGAGAGCAGGGGTTTAAGGTTGTGTCAGTGGACATAAACCCCAGATTTAACCCAACCCACTGTGCAAATATTTTGGAGTGGAGATATTGGAGGTACCCCCCCGGATATTTTCAGATCATCGCTGCGGGGTGCCCTGTACAGAATATAGCTTGGCCAAAACATTGGGAGTCAGAAATTTGGAGGGGGCAGATCGGCTGGTCAAAAAACTTTGGAGATTGTCGAATATTTCAAACCAAAGTTGTGGTGGATTGAAAATCCCCGTCATGGACTTTTGCGAAAAGACCCTGTGTTCAAAATCTGACTTTTGTCGATGTTGACTATTGTCAGTTTTCAGATTGGGGATATCAAAAGCCCACCCGAATCTGGGGGAGCGAAAATCTGAGCAAGCTACAAAACAAACTTTGTGATGGCCAGACCTGCCCGAATTTGATTCCTGGGGGGGAGTCACCGAGAAAAAGTTGGGAGGATATGGAATGACAGTTGGTACCAGAAAAAATGGAGGATGCCCAAACAACTGGTGGAGTATTTGTTAACCGTGTTGGAACGAAAAAGCGGATATCGTAGGGAGGATTATGCTGTTAGGAAAGTTTGTATGGAGGAAATTGAGAAGGAATTTCGGGTTAAGGCGGAACGGGATTGTTTTGCAACCAGCCAAAATGCCAGGTGTGAAAAGTTTTACGGGGAGGATGATGATGCCATGAAAAAGGATTGGGGGAGGAAACGTTGTGGATGAACCCCCCTGGACTTTGTGGCCTGAGGTGGCTGAAAAATTGCAAAATTCCAATTGTCGGGCGATTTGCATATCCCAGACTGGAATAGGAGGTGGGTGAAAAATCTGGTGGCTATGGCTGTCAAAAAGATTTATTTTCCCAAGGGGACAAAGTTGTTTGAGGCTGATGGGAGGATTTTGAGGGTACCCGTTG
Organism: Euglena gracilis; assembly: GCA_900893395.1. NCBI lineage: Eukaryota > Euglenozoa > Euglenophyceae > Euglenales > Euglenaceae > Euglena > Euglena gracilis. Next base: position 21,348 of record CAAHFI011544541.1, read on the forward strand.
GGGGGTGTGGGCCTTGTTGATTGATAGAAGGCAACCCTCCCAGGGGGGGGCAGCCCCAGGGAAGAAAAAATTGGTGCGGCTGAAAAAAAGAATGTTGAGGGGACGAAAACTCGGGGAGGAGAAGAAACTTGGGGAGGACAGACAACTGCTGTTAAAAACCCAGATTAAGTTGGCAAATGGGGAGGAAAAAACGGCCAGAATTTTGATTGACACGGGGGCGGGGCAAACCTCATTCGACAAGGTTGATAGGGGACCACCTAATGTATCCTGCTAAGGACCCGTTAAGGTTTGAAACTGCCAATGGGCAAACTTTGGCGGGGGGGAGCAGATGTGCAAGGTGAAAATGATCCTACAACAAAATTGGAATGAGGAAAGGGAAATTGAGAGGGTGGAATATGAGGTTGAATTTTATGAGGCAAACATCAAAGTTGATGCCATTCTTTCTTATCCATGGTTGGCGGAGGCAAAACTGGGAATTTTTCCACACCACAAGGCGTTGGTGAAAGACAGCCCCGACCTGATTTTTTTGCGGGGTGTTGAAAACGGAGGGGTCCGCAAAAATTCAGGATGACACAAATTTTTCAGTGGACAATGTGACTGTGGCGGACGGGTCTTCGTTTGGGTTGCAAAAACTTGGTCTTTGTTTGCCTTTGGAAGGGTTGACCAGGAATTGCAATTTTTGAGCGATGAGGACCTGGGGGTTGCCACAAATTTGGAGGGAAGTGACCCCCCAGTGCAAGTTATCAACCGAATGATAATTGCAAGGGAGGGAGGACAAAAAAGAGGAGGAACGGGTAGTCAAGTTGAGGGAACAAGTTTTGCAAGATTACAGGGGGACGGTATTTCGGTCATCGCCATTTCCAGACCCCCCCGAAAGAGGACAATATGGTTATGCATACATACCGCTGAAGGAGGGGCAAAGCCAACCAGACAGAAGCCTTTTTTCATGCACGGTGAGAAAGAGGCACTTGAAAAAAATCACCCAAGACTGGCTTGACAAAAAATACATTGAGCCAGCCACAGCCAAAATTCTGAATGGCTGTCCCAGACTTTCCAGTTCCAAAAAAATCCAACGATTTTCCTTGGAGGGGGTGGTGGACCTCAGGGGCCCAAACAGCCAAACAAGGCGATGCAACTACCCCTACCCAAATTGAAGACATTTTGGTCAAACATGGTGCAAACCAAATGTTTCAATCGTCGATTTGAAGCAAGCTTTTCACCAACAACCTTACACCCAGAAAGTCGACCCATAACGTGTTGTTTTACCCCCAAAGGCATTTTTCAGTGGAGGGTGAATGTAATGGGTTTGACAAATGCCCCCAGCAATTTCAGCAAATGATCGATGACCGTTTGACACCAGTAAGGGATATCGCCACAGGGTACATAGACGACATACTGGTGGGGACAACGGTCGGGGAAGGGAGGATCTAGTGGGGGCACACGAAAAAGATTTGAGGAGGGTGTTGGAGGTGCTCAAAACAGAACTTTTTGGTGGCTGATGAATTCAAAGCCAAACTTTTCGTTGAGGAGGTCGAATTTTGTGGACAAATTTTAGGAAACGGGACTAGGAGGCCTGCACCGGGTAAGTTACGAGCGATCGAAAAGTGGGGAGGTTCCAAAAACAATTACGGCTTTGAGAGCCTTTTTGGGATTCACAAATTATTACAATGCATACATTCACATGTATGCGGAAGTAGCTGCCCGTTGCAAGACAAATTGAAAGTCCCCAGGAGGTGGGAAAGAAAGGAAGTCGAAAACCTGTGGAATTTGATGGGGAGGATTTAAAAGCTTTTGAGGAGCTGAAAAAAAGGTTGTGTTCGGCCTAATGTTGCAACGGGTAGACCCAGATAAACCTTTGTGCTAAGGGTTGATGCCAGTGGGTACGCCGTGGGGGCAACGTTAGAGCAAATGAAGGAGGGGGGAGGAAGACCCACAGCCCAGGATGTGATTGAGAAAAAAACTGTGCCAGTGGCTTTTATGTCTCGAAAATTGACCGAGGGGCAAAGAAAATGGACCCCCAGGGAGTTGGAGACGTACGCCATAATTTTGGCACTACAAAAATGGAGAGTTGGATTGGATTGCAACCCGTTTTGGTTTTAACCGACCACCAAAGTTTGGAGTCTTGGACAAGGGAGGTCCTAGACACCCCCAGTGGTCCGGTTGGGAGGAGGGCGAGATGGCACAAATTTTCTCCAAGTATGATTGACGGTGGATATATCCCGGGTAAAGAAAATACCATAGCGGATATCCTTAGTCGGTGGGCATACCCAGCTTCACAGGCCTAAGGATATAAGTAAGCACGGGTCGCCGAAGACAAGGATGAAATGGAAAATTTTATCCGGGAGGAAAAAGAAAGAAAAACAGTGTTTGGAGATAAGAATCAAAAACCAGCCCAATTTACGTAATGCCTGGATACGGGGGTGACAACCCGTAGTGGCAAAAAACGTAACACCTGAGGAGGAAAAAGGAGAGTGCACAAGGAGGGGAACCGAGGGTGGGGTAGACCCAGGAGGAAAAGACACCCCTGTGGACACCCACTCACAAGGGCCCAGGAAAGAAAAGAAACGAGTTCATTTTTGGGATGAGAAAGTGGGGGGGGAGACGACCCCTGTCCCGGAGACGGCTGAAAGTTCGAGGGGGACACTCGTATGGAAGTGGGGGACGCCCTGCCAAGTACACCCTAAGGATATTAAGCCCGTATGGGAGCGTGATTGGGGGGAAGCATATTCCCGATGCCCCACATGGAAAGAAAAATGGGAGGCTACCAAAAGGTGGTTCAGTTTGGCCCAAAAGCTATAAAGTCTTGAACGGTCAACTGTTTTTTCGAGGAAAGTTGTGTGTGCCTGAAAGTTTCCAACTTGGTGATTCAAGAAAATCACGAGTTTTTGGGGCACGTTGGCCCTGAAAAAGTTTGGAAACACATGACAATCCGTTTTGTTGGGCTGATGAAAAGGCTGCAAAGCAACTCAACCAAAATTGCAGCAAAAATTGTTCCACATGCCAAGCGAGTGTGAGGGGGAGAGTTTGAAAGGACCGATCGAGTCCACACCCATACCCCTGCACTAATGACAAGTGTTGCCATCGATTTGTTTCGAATGCCAAGGGTTTTACACGATGGGGGGAGTATGACACCCTAGCCCTTTGTGTGGATAGGCATTCGGGTGGATTGTGGGGGTTGCATGCAAGGACAAGGGATTAACCGGTGCCAAGTTGGCTAAGGAAATGGTGAAAAATCAGTGGAGGCCTTTTGGGTTCCCTCGGTCATCTCAAGTGACCAAGGGAGCCATTTCACAAGCACTTGGTGGAAAAACATGTGTGCACTTTTGGGGATTAGGCAAGCGTATTCCCAAGCATACCACCACCAAGCAAACGGGAGGTTGAGAGAGCCGGACAACAGGTAATGGAGGTGTTGAGAAAATTGTACGTGGAGGAAAAATTAATTGGGTTGAAGCTTTACCCAAGTTTTGGACCGAATTCATGACGTAAAAGGGGGAAAGCGGATTGAGCCCAATTTGAAATTATGCTGAAGGGAAAGACCATTGGCAGGGGTACCCTACCAACCACCCAAAGAATGTGAGGATTCGGTGGAATTTTTCCGAAGGATGCAAGACATTGATGGAGGGTGGCTAGGATACTCAACAAAAAGATGAGGAGGAGGTGGCAGGATAAATAAGGGAGGAAAGAAATGAACCCCTAAAGGTGGGGACGACGGTTGGTAT